>LPNX010751670.1:1898351-1933726 GCA_001517045.1 Pseudotsuga menziesii | reverse complement strand
TTATTTTATTATTTTAACTATTATTTTATTATTTTAACTATTATTTTATTATTTTCCTTAGGAGGCCCATTTTAGACCCCAAAATTCCTCTAATGCTTATTTATCCTTCATTATCCTTTACAAGTCGATCCTTTTATCCAAGCCATAAAATAAAATATCTTTGAATCTAGTTCATATTCATTTTTCCTCTAATATTCTATAAGTGCAGCTAGAATATCATCCTTGAGCAACCCATAGCTTCAAGTTAGGTGTAGTTAGTTTGTATTGAATAGATTTAGTAACCATATTTGAGGAATAGACAACTTGTGTCACCTTAGTGGTCATTATTTTCTTCAATTAAATCAACACACACACAAATATTTTATGCTATCATTGACTCTCATACAATTAGGTCTTGGTTCCTTAGCTGCTACAGGTTATTTTGATGGTGCAACACAAGGGGGTAGATGTGGTCACTGATATATTTTTGAAAATTAATGATGAACATTTTTTCAGGTTGAATATGAATTGTGGGATGGGTTCTAATACTAAGGAAGAACTTATGGCACTATGGTGCCTTGCAAACTTTGCTTCCTCCTTTGGTATTGATACTTTAAATATTTTTGGGGACTCTTTGGTAATTGTGAACTAGGGAAAAAATTATGCTTTCATCAGGTTATATCTCTTCATCAGTGGTGTTTGAGGACTGATATTCTCTTGACATCTTTTTATGATCTGAGTATTGATCACATCTTTAGGAAGTTGAATTATGTAGTTGATTCTCTTTCTAAGGAGGCTGTTGTGGAGGCTGAAGGTCTCCTACAATGGGAGGAATTTATTGAAGGTTCGATAGAACATAAAGACTCTTTTTACTATCCATGTTGATGTTGTTGGTGGCTTCTAACATATTGTAGAATAGTTTATTCATGTCTTTTCGTCATCAATGGAGGCTTGCCATTATTTGCCTCTGTGCTATGTATTTTTGTTGGACCATCTCTTTTGTTGAGCCTACTTTTATAGTATAGGGTTGGTTCACTCCTTCTGTTGAGTGTCTTGGATTTACTTAGGAATATTTTTATTCCTTGTTTTGGACATAGCAATATGGTGATATGTACTTTTTGATTCATATGAATATCAAAAGTTATTTTTCTCCTTGAAAAAAAAATAGATCCTTGTATAACATATTTCCTTTGCATTTTTCTCGAAGGTTTACTAGCTATCACTTCATTATAATATTCGTTCAAGATGTAGAGTAGAGGATGCCACATCAAAAATATTTAAATCAGTATAGCTCTATGGAATTCATTACTTGGAGCAACTGAATTGTTTTGGTGAGCTTGCAGCTAGAGATGAATACTTTAGTGGTGCAATTTTGTACTGTTGTTGAAAAATCTTTAGAATTTATGCCTATCTAATGCTCCAAAATTGCATACAATATTTCTAAATCGTTGTCTTCCTTTTTTTGATAAATTTTTAATGATTTGAGTTCACAGTCTGCAATCCTCTTGGTTGTGTTTATGAATATTAGAATAGAGTACCATGATGCTTTTCTACAAAAACTTTGAAATTTGGTCTTGGTGCAAAATGAACTTGAACTCTCGACCTTGGATAGATTAAACCCCCTCAACTCCTTGAATGTTTGCAAACCTGGCCGAGCCTTTTCTTATGCCCTTTTTCCAGTCTAGGTCAATTTAGAAAAACATTAATCAATGTCAACCCATTGTTTTTGGAGTAAGTTAATGATTAGACAATTTGCACTTTTCTTGTATTTTTTTGTCGAAATATGGCTATGCAATTTTTGTTGAGTTTGTGATTTTCATTATTGGAATTCCAATTTTCATTGCATAAATGTATTCAATGCACCTCAATTACACTTGGGCAAGCCGATTATGCAACTGCAACAACCTAAAACTGCAATTCCAACAATTTTAGCTAGATTTTGACTGGAAAAACTATCTGCAAGTTGGTGCAAATCGTCTAATGTTTAGCTTATTCCATTGTTTTTTTATCTATTATTATATAGAATCAATGACAAATATCTTTAATAATCCCTTCCATTAAATCCAAGATGTGTCAATTTTCATTTGAGTTTCTCCTTGACAAAGAGCACAATGGTAGTAGAAAGGGTGTGTAGAAAAACCACAAATTGACTCACACTGTGCTAACACCCAAATTTGTCCACCTTACATATGAACTAGCCTCATCAAACCTATATTTCATTAAACACTTTTTATTTCCACCACATAGGCCTTCATTTATCCAAAATACCTAAGTCAACCATAAAATTTATTTTTAAATATTAATTGGCTCATTAAATCCAATAATTATGAGTCATATAGCCTAGAATGACATTTTGGATATTTCCTTTTTTACAAAAAGGAAACTTGGAACTTACCCAAAATCATGGATAAGGATTCCAAAATGCATAGAGAGGAAAAAGAAGCTTAAAAAAATACAAAAAATGGAAAATCATGGAGAAGAAAAAGAAACTTCATAAAATAAACCAAAAAATAGAAAATACTCCAATTAATTCTTATCCATCCATCCTACCTATGGTGCTTATAAATTGACCATGAAGGTACCCCATTGCAACATAACTTTTCCAATCATTTCTGATATCGTTACTCTGCCAAAATATCTCCTTGAGATCTAAAACTCCCCCAAATTTCCAATTTCACCTTCGTTGGAGATTTGTACCTCGTGACGTGTGGTTATAGAACACCCGACTGTTAGGAGACCAGACTCTTCTTCTTCAGAAAGTTGTAGGCCCCCTCGTTAATGCTGCTCCGAGGTAACATTTGGTCACTATACATTCCATTATTTTAATGAAAAAGAAAATGATTCTTTGATTCTTTCAGTATATGTGACAAAGAATGCATCCAATCTTAGTTTAGTTTTTGCTTACATGTCTTTAATTCCAAGTTATATGCATTCTTAGCATAGTTTTTTTTATGTTTATTAGTTATTACTTTTTTTATTTTTTCCTATCTGAACTGCTACTAAGGTTTCCATAAAACTTAGTAGGTTCCTTTTGGCACACGCTGGTTTGCAAAAACCAGTAATAGTTTTGGCGATTCCACCATGTTTGATCCATATCAATTTCTGGTTTTGTTTGCTTGATTTTTATATGTTTTCTACTATCTGAGTATTTATAGTGATTAATTCATCTTGAATCCACCCTCTATTGATCAAGCTGAGCCTTTATTCCTTCAAAATGTCCTCTGCAAAATTTTCGGGCGCACATAAAAGTGCTAACAATTGTCGTTTTTTAACGAAGATATATTTAACTCCTCAATTCGGATTTGTGTCCTTTTTTTTCAAGCCATATATATTTTTGATAGGAATTCAAATATGTAATTTTTTTCTATTAATTCTTCTTCAAAAATTATAGAAAGACATATGATTTTCTCCCTCCAAAAAACAAAAAAAAAGTGCAAATTTTTTTCTTTTTTTAACGAAGATATCTTTGCCTTTCGAACTCAGATTTGCATACCTTTTTTCAAACCATATATTTTTTCGAGAGTAATTCAAATGTATAATTTTTTCTGTTAATTCTAGATTGAAATTTACAGAAATAAATCGTATTTTCTCTCTCCAAAAGCAAACGAAAAAAGCAACAGTTTTCTTTTTAATTTTGTTTAATAATATTTGTATGTTTTGAACATTGAATGCTTAGTTGTAGCCTTTTTACGTTGAAGCTATCTTTTCAAGAAAAGTCTAAACTTAGTCTTGGAGATTTTTTATTTTTGTTTAGCATTTATTTTCTTGGTTATATGTTCTAGACACCACCAGTGCACACAAAACATTCCCTAAGTTAAAATATCATTGGTTCATGCTGCTAATGAAGCCTTAAATAAACCATAACTTAACACACATTAACTTCATTTGAGGACCCAAAAAAATCATGTGGTTAAGTTAGGACACTAAGAATAGGAATCCAAATAATACCCTTTTGTCACTTATATCTGAAACATAGTTGTTGAGTTTCAGGGTACCAAAATCCCCTAGTATTTGTTGAAACGGTTACATCCAATTTGCTAGGTATGCCTCTCCCTTAGGAGGGTTGAAGTCACAAGACCGGTTCCATAGGGCTGGGTGGAATGCCACACTCCACTCTGTAGTGAAGGACACCTACTCGTAGTCCTCGGTGTGTGAGCCTTGGTGGAGACAGAATGACCAAAGGATGAAGTGGCATATTCACCTACTCAGATGTGTCATGAATGGAGTAGCCTAGTTACCATTCTTCTAGGTATTTTTTATCGGGGATCCCTCTTGGTATGGGGATATCCCATAGCCATTATGGTATTCTAGGTCGTATTTTCTGACTCGGATTTCATAACCCTATAGAGGATACCATTTTTTAGGGATTCCAACTCTTTAGTTAAGTGTTTGCATGCTCCCATATCCCATAGGTTAGCAAGTATTTTTTGTTCTAGGTAGTGACTCCTTAATTGCATTATTTCCATTTTTTTCCACTCGCCTATTGTGACACGGTATTGCAGTAGAGTTTTAGAGTGTGTTTCTAGCTTGACCGTTGCTTTTGTTGAGAGCTATCCTTCTAGACACATGATTGTAGTTGTATTTTTTATCCTTTTCATATCTCTCTTTCACAATTACATCACTCCGTCATCATTGTTGCTACAAGGTACTGTCATAGACTTCGGGGGAAATCACCACAGTTTGTTTCATTGGATCGTTTGTGTCATACCCCTAGTTGAAATCGTTTGTTATCTCCAAAACCCCTTTCCAAGAGAATTGCATTTGAGACTAATCATCACCACTCAAATCCATTGCCCCTACATAGCCCCACAGCTGGTCACATCCCATCGTTTGGAGGCCCCAACCTTGACCCCTTTTATGGAGGGAGAGTAGGTGGTGGTTCTAGTAGCAGACCTTTACCTACTAGGAAACCGCCCAATGGGAACCCACCTACAACTTGTTGGGCCTAGGGAAAGATAGGAAGAATTCAATTAAAATTATGCCCCAAGGATGGAAAAGAGTCAGGTCGCAAGAAGTAAAAGGAGTTGCAACAGAAGTAGAGAAGCAAGAATAGAAGAAGGAAAAGAAGGAAAAGAAGCTGCGACATAAGTAGTCATGGAAGGAAGGAAACAATGCAAGGTAGAAGAAGTATTAAGGAAGAAGGATGTGACAAAGGGAGAATACAAGCATACAAAGAAGAAAGAGATAAGGAAATACACAACTAAAGAGGAAGTTTTTACAAGAGAAGAAGAGAGTTCGCAATAGAAGAGAGTCCACGATGGAAGAGGAACAACGACAGAAGGAAAGGATGCAACAAGGAAGGATACATCAGAGTTAACCATGTCAAAATATGTGCAGTGGCACAACGGATAGAAAGAAATAGTTCAAAAATATCATGGGTACAAGGTCAGCTAGATTCGGTGGAAGCCACACGTATGAAAGCATATTTGTAATTTGGGTCATTAGTGCCTACTAACATGTGTCGATAGAATAGGAAAGACATTATGTTGGCTAACTGTATGAAGTCGGCTAAAAGCGACATGTAAGAATATATAAAAGGAGGAACCCAAGTTGTATATGGGTTAGATTCTGGTCATTTAATCTCTGTGGTATATGGTCATTTAGTGAAATTCTGATTGTATTATATGTTAGTGTGTTGAGTTGTAGAGAGGAGTTGAAGAACCTGTAGCTGATTGCGCAGGAGTGTAGAAGAGATTGAGTTGATCATGGTTGTGTGTGGATTGACAGTAGAGTCATAGAGGAAGTTGAGTCGATCCAGGCTTTGTGCGGATTGTTAGTAGAGTAAGTAGAGAAAGAATAACGATAGAAGACCAGAGAGCATGAGAGGAGGAATAAGTATGTATAGATAAGAAAAAGATATCTATAACAGAGTCTGCATATTTATAGTGTGCATACCAAAGGTGCCATATATTTCTCATACCAGATGAAGAGCGCCTTTATGGTTTTTCCTAGATGGGTTTCCACGTTAGATACTTTTTCAAATGTGTGAATGATGAATGTGATTGATTTTCCTATATATGTTACTGTGAATATGTTTTTATGTATTTTCTTACGAATGAGTTTATATGTATTTGTCGCACTATTATTGTTGAATGTGCCCATGACGCATCGGTTTTGTTGTTATAAAACCTGTCGAAGGACGAGTTGTAGCATAGCTTAACTGTGTATAATAAGTATAAAGACCCAACCCATTAGCTTATGTCGAGCACCTTGGTATAATACCAGAGGAAGTGAAATCCCCCACCCAATTGTGGAAACCTAGTTCTGGAAGTTACCCATAGAAAGATATCTCAGGTGAGATTACATCTGCGTCATAGGTTCTTTCGATTGAGCCTTTGTTTGTTAAGTCGATATCTTGGGATTTGTAGCGCGCTAAGGAGGGACTGAAACTAGGTAAAAGAGAGACCAAATTCCAACACAACTGCTCCACCTGTTGGGAACCCACCTATCATCACCCCTCCTACTCGAAACCCACCCATTGTGAATCTGTCCATTGGGGAACCCTCCCTTGGAAAATACTCCACTTGGAGGTACCACAACTGCGAGTTTTCCATTTATGGCTAGCCTTAACCTCTCTCATTTGGCAAGGATGACCAACGATCCAATTCACCATGATCCAAACTGCCCCCCTAGGCCAACCAATCTCCCATAGGACATCCCAAAGTTTAAAGGGAAGTTTGGGAAAGATCCCCAAAATCATATCATGTTTTTTCATGTATGGTGCTTGTCAAATAGAATTGTATATGATTCCATCAGAATACGATTATTTCAGCAGACCCTTACTGGTGTCGCTTCTAAGTGGTATATTGACCAACCCCATGGAACACATCCTAGATTTTTGTCATTGGCATCCACCTTCCTAAATTTCTTTCAGTTACTCGCCCGATATGATGACGGAGTAGAAATACTTCTCTCTTGTCGATGGAATTCTACCACTCACATCACAGACCACCTCCATGAGTGGTGTAGACGCAAAATTCTGTGTAATATCAAACTTGATGACCGGGTATTTTTGTACTAGTTCCTCAAGTCCCTACTCCCTACCATTGCTAAAGACGTTGCCTCTAAACGACCTCAAACTGAGTAAGTGACTATCTTAAAAGCTCACTAGTTTGACCTAATCTATGCACAATCTGGGTATTTATATACCATCGTCCTCGATGCTCGTCATGGAGACTCCTCTAAAAAATATATGCTAGGGGCATCTCACACTATAGATGGTATCATTAGCAATATCACCTTGAGTTCCAACTCGTATGTACCAAAACCTCCCCCAATGAGTGGTTATACAAATGAACTTGATCAAAATGTAGTGCATCCTAATCAAGGCCCGATATCCACTCCAAGCTATGACCCAAATTTATCACATGCCTCATCACACATAGGAACGAGTACCTCATATTCAATTCATACCTCATCCCCCCATGTTCGTGGACCCTCATGTAATGCCACCATGTGTGGTAGGGATTCTACTGCCTTCATGGCTTCTCCGACCATGAACCCATACTATCCTTTTCCTTTCCCAGTTCCTATCGCTCCAATGCATCCATACCTCAATGTCCCCCCTTTTTCGTAATGGCAAGTATAAATTCACAAACACATGCCCCCTCAAGTTCATCCAATAACGAACAAGCGCAACCCTAGAAAAAGAATCGAGGAAAGAACAAGGGAAATAACCAACGACATGGTGGTGGAAACCTACCTACAAACCCACCTGAAAAATTAGTGCAAATCTCGTAGATGAAGACCCCAACAAGCTGCCTAAATAAACCAAGAACACTCAACTACGGACGAACCATCCATGTTCTTTCTGTAGTATGTATGGGAATTATACCCGTCATTGTCCCCACTTGGATAAGGCACACCAACTATGGAATGAGGTGAATCAATGTGAGGTGAATCTGATGAATTTTTATTTGGCTCAAGCAGAGCCACATATGCCCTCATCAATAGCCTTCAAAATCCCAGTTACCATTCTTAAATTTTTCATTCATCGATGCATTGTTGATGAGAGTGCTTCCATCTGTGTCATGTCAACCTATGTTTGGTAGAAGCTCGAATCCCCTCAACTCGTTCCATCCACCCAATGGTTGCATGCTTATTATAGTTGCCCTGTCCAACCACAACGACTTTTTCGGAATGCTCTTGATGAGTTAGCTAGAAAAATAGTCTTAATTCACATTAAATTAGTCAACACCCACTTCGACTACATCCTCCTCCTTGGATGTAGTTATATGTATGCAAGGAAAGAAGTTGCATCATTTGTCTTCTGATTTATGATGTTCCCTCGCGAAGGGAAGATCGTCAAGATGGACCAGTTGACATATTATGATCCCAAGGGACCGTCCTATCCAGAGAATAGTTTACCCCTGCTAGACAATACTATCGATTCCACATCCATCCCATCATTTACCAACGTTGGGCCTGACATTTTTCAACCCTCCCAACCCACCTCCTACACTGTAAGTT
Organism: Pseudotsuga menziesii; assembly: GCA_001517045.1. NCBI lineage: Eukaryota > Viridiplantae > Streptophyta > Pinopsida > Pinales > Pinaceae > Pseudotsuga > Pseudotsuga menziesii. Next base: position 1,925,278 of record LPNX010751670.1, on the reverse strand, counting down.
GTTTTAACATCTATGCAACCTATTGGTACTTCTGACCACCCTCCTCCAAGAGTGTCAAAATTAGCACCAAGTACCGCCCCACCTACTCCCAAAAAGAAGGTTGGGGGAAACGCAGTGAGTGTGACACCATGAGAAAATCGAAAAAAAATCATGAACCCTTCGCCTTCTGCCTCAACCCGAACCCCACCTCCTTGTGCTTTATGCAATATTTTGAGTCACGCTACCCAGAACTGTCTAGATTTACCTATCTTATGCACTCATCTCCAAACATTAGATGATGATCTGAATGAGAAGGTCCCATTAGTCCATCTAACTAACATCCCCAAACCATGCAATAATTCATTGTGCACCAACCATCCTTTTGTAGTGTGTGGTCTCCACAATGATTATTCACATCATTTCCAAGATTTTCCTGAGTATCGTTCGGTGCTCGCTAATTTGCGACATCTCTCCATAGAGCCCTAAGTCATAGTAATTGAATAATATCACCCTCTAACATTTTTTTCTAGCTGGACTAACACCATCTATCTCATCCCTTCTTTTGATGAGCCTTCCTCATCAACCAATCCCACTACGGTTGTGTTGATAAACATAACTCCCTCTACCCTATCCATTTGACCCTTCCAAAATGATTAGGAAATTCCATTCCCATAGCATGGGGGCAAGTCCTCAAACTTACCTACTCATCATCATCATCCTCGCCAACGATATTGGGAGAATCCACCCTGCAGGTGGCACCCCCTATCATCGTCTCACCAAGTTAGTGTGCCAACATGGCCATTAGCATCATGGTACCACCCCCTTCTAGAAGTTGATCGATGCCCTATCAATACCTCCTCAAGAGAACACCTGCATTCCATCAACAACTATGGACTGGGAGGCATGATCGATCATCTGAACCCTAGGATAGGAGGCAAGTTCAATCGATTTGACCCTACCCCATCACATTCATCTCAGTGTTTTAATGAGCCCATAACTCAACTCATCGCGTACATTGTCCATAATCAAAACCCCATGACCATAGCATGGGGGCATGGCCTTAACCTTGCTCACTTTTTCACATGTGTGATATTGAACATTTCCATAGGTCACATGTCACTTGTATATTTGGTTTGATTTCCAAATTCATCTTTTATGCTTGGGTATCATTTCCATGTTTACGGGTCTAGGTCACGATAAAATCCACTTGTTTCAGTCAACGATCGATCACTACACGCATAACACTTTAAACTATCATATAGGTAATCACCCCCATTGAATATCATATGCATCAACCTGTTTCAACCCATTTTATGCCTATAGGAACCCCCCACTCTGTTTGGGTAAGTGGCCAAGCCCAACCAACCTTGCATTTTCCCTTACTCAACAGTTAGAACCTACCTTACATGGGTGATCATTTAGCACCCCTTGCATTTGCATCCATGTTGTTTATATCCTCATAGGATCAGGAGTCCGTGTAGTTTGAAATCCAGTAGCAAAGCCTCATGCATCCTTTCATATTGTCACTCCTTGGCCTTTCCTATGGACTCCCTACATAGAGTTTATGTTAAGCTCTTTTTTGACTCCTTAAACAATGAAAAGACTATCGAGTATTCTTGTTTCCTTCAAACTCATTAAAGGATGTGAAGAAACATACGTCTGGTATATACACTTACCCCTTTTTTAGGGTTCGATGGACTATTTATGAAAAATGAATACTCTAGTCCCTTTTGGTTAGAAGAGTTCTCCCTAGTATACTTTTATCCTTTTGGAGGATTTGGAGACTAACTTTATGAAAAAGAACACATATGGAATTTTCTTTCTATTTTCAAACTCTCTAAAATTGAAAACACCAACAAGCATTGACTCTCTTGGGATCGATAAAATTTCATGAGACAGTACCATATAGAGAACACTTTTATACCTTCTTTGAGCTCATTAAACCATGAAGAAGGCACAAATTATGCTTTTTAGCACCCTTGCAGGTCACATATATTCCCATATTGTGGCAACATTCTCATTCGTCTTTATTTAGAGTATTATGAGATTAATCACCCATTGATTCCCTTTTTCCAAAATCAATATTTTTCCCTTTGAGGTCATCCCATTGCAATCATAATCAGTGTAGTTATTCCATCCGGTTATGCTCTCCTCCCTTAAGATCAGTTTCATATGATGCGATGACAACCTTGCCATCAGACTCTGAACAAAATAAGTTTGAGTCCCATTACTCATTCACCCTTTTTCCCATCTACAGTGTCTCAATCCAATATCTTGTTCTAGTAACTCTATGGTTGTATACCTCGTTCTTCTATCAAGGAACCATTATTACCTTGCTAGTTGCAGGTCTCCCTCTGTCGACACCAACACATCTATTCCAGGGGATAGACACAGAGGTCCATGTACCTTGGCCTCATCGCCATAATTGATGAGTTCCTATGGACTATCTGAGGGTATTTATTATTGCTCTATAATATGGTTGTTTCTCATGTGCTCGACATCAACTACATTATCGCAACGTTGAGATTCGTACAAGGTATTGGTCCCTTCATTATTTGGTTAAAGACCCCGGATGTCCTCCGACTCTAGCACATTGATGATTCCCTTTGGAACCTTTCTAGTAATTTTATGATATTCGGGATGTGTTGGAGACAATGTATGGAATCCCTAAATACTTCCTAGTGTATCCAGTTCTATATGTTGTATATTGTCCCTCTGAGATTCATACTCTCAGTTGTTTGAGTCCGTACAATTGTTTGAGCCCTCTTGATCCAACAGAGCATCAGTTATGGTGATCATGCATTCATGATGCATCCCATTGTTTCTAGTACCAGTTCTTCCAAACAACCACGGTTGGACCATGATTACAGTCCATATTTGAGTCGCTCTTGGACACCTTTGATGTACACAACAGTTATTGATGTAGATCCCCTTTGGGCCTCATTATTATTTGTATATCTTGAGATATTGATATGAGCATGGGTATGTCTGCCTCGTATGTATATTTGATATTATATATACCTCATCCATCTTGAGTGTTGTATTTGCAGGACAAGGCCCCTGTAGTCTTGTTGAAGAATGAGTTATCTCCAACACAACTTATGTTCTCTATTCCACTGCCACATTTATCTCCCGAAAAATAAATATCCTATGATGTATATCATCCATATGATGAGCTCCTGCCCTCATACATCAGGGGGCAATTTGTTGACACCAAAATTTGTGCACCTTACAAATGACCTAGCCTCATCAAACCTATATGTCATTAACCACTTTTTTATTTCCACCACATAGACCTTCATTTATCCAAAATACCTAAGCCAACCATAAAATTCCATTTTAAGTATTAATTGGCTCATTAAATCCAATAATTATGAGTCATATTACCTAAAATGATATTTTGGATATTTCATTTTTCACAAAAAGGAAACTTGGCACTTACCCAAAAGCATGGATACAGATTCTAAAAATCATAGAGAGGAAAAAGAAACTTCAAAAAATAAAAATAAAACCAAAAAATAGAAAATCATGGAGAAGAAAAATAAACTTCAAAAAAAATAAAAAAATAAAATAAAAAATAGAACAAAAAAACTCCAATTAATCCTTATCCCTCCATCCTACCTACGGTGCCTATAAATTGACTATGAAGGTACCCCATTACAACTTAACTTCTCCACTCATTTCCCATATCCTTATCCCTCCATCCTACCTATGGTGCCTATAAATTGACCATGAAGGTCCCCCATTACAACTTAACTTCTCCACTCATTTCCCATGTCGTTACTCTGCCAAAATATCCCCTTCAGATCTAAAAATCCCCTAAGTATTTCCATTTCACCTTCGTTGGAGATTTATACCTCATGACATGTGACTGGATAACACCCAGTTGTTAGGAGACCAGACTTATTCTTCTTCAGAAAGATGCATGGGCCCCCATCACTGCTACTCTAAGGTATTTTTTGGTCACTATGCATTCCATTCTTTTAATGAAAAATAAAATGATTATTTATTTCTTTTAATATATGTGTCAAAGAATGCGTCTAATATTAGTTTAGTTTTTGCTTACATGCCTTTAATTCCAAGTTATATGCATGCTTAACATAGTTTTTTTTGTTTATGTTTATTAGTTATTAGTTTTTAATTTTTTTTGCATTCGAACTGTTACTAAGGTTTCCATAAACCTTAGTAGGTGCCTTTTGGCACATGCTGGTTTGCAAAAGCTAGTAACACATTGTTCACACTTCTCATCATCTTTCATCATTCCTCTATGGTTGGGCTATGTCTATGATCCGTAGGACCTCAACTTTAGTGCATTAAAATTTTGTTGTAAAAGAATGCGATCAACAGGTTAATTAATGGAACAGCATTAACAGAAATTAAATGCTCAGAACATGAATGAAAACCACAACACTGATAGACAGATACAAGGAAGAAAACACAGAAACAGAGTCACAAACAGAAGTTGATAACGGAGTTCACCCCCTCCGCTGGGCTACGTCTCCGGGTCCCTCTCCAATGGGTACCGATCCAATTAATCTCTTTGAACTGGTACAAAAGTGGTTCTGGAAACAACTTTAGCAACTATAAACAGAATGCTGTACAAATTCTTGAAGACCTCTCTTCTGGAAATTACAATTAGCATTCAAAGATAAAGACAACTAAACTGTAACAGAGAATGTCGACTTCTACAGTAACAACATCTGAACACTTCACAACAAAAGCTCTCCAAGCTTCTTATAACAGAGAAAATGATGCTCTGCACTTTCAAACAATCTGCGTCCCTCCACTCGGTCTGTCTCTCCCCTACTTAAGAGTCCCGAGGAAGGATAAGTAACGGATTTTTATTTATTGTCGTTACAACCATATTCTAGACTGAATCATGCCATCCCGCCAAGTCACAGCCCAAGCGTTATGCTACCACGACATTCCATATCCCCGAAACGTTGCAACCAACTCCACGCACCTATGCCGACTCACAACACGTTGTAAGGTCTTGCAAATGGGCTATGCCACGTAACGTAACTGTTTGATGTCACCATCAACTTCGCAGTATACAAATGTCGCGGCATATGAGGACTTCTCCATATACCCGATCCGCTGCCGCAGCATACAAATGTCGCGGCATATGAGGACTTCCCCGAACCATGCGATGTTCAACTGGACGGTTCGCAAGCTGCGCGGCCCATACATAATTGCGTACCCCTGCGATAAGCTGCGCACCATGCGATAACTGCGTGCCCATGCGATGAGCTGTGCACCATCTGCGCGGCGTGCGATAACTACGCGGCTCCCGACGATAAGCTGCGCACCAAGCTATAGCTGTGTGGCTGTGCATATAATGTTCAGCATATGAGTTAGAACCATAGATTAATAACTATCGTACCATATTGGATCAGTGTATTTTTAGAAGATGAATAATCCACTGGATCATTCCTCCCCAATGGAGAGCTTTTGGACCACCAAAAGCTTGAATCATTTGGCAAGTAAGTAAGGGTATATCTCCCTCACTTTTCCAATCTCCATCCATCTTGCTTTGCTAGGATGCATGCCTTTCAGCCCCACTCGAAGGTACTCAGCATTCCCCCTTCGTGAAGTCCTTACATTTCTGTCAAGAATAACATCATCCTGCAACTCTTTCATATATTCAGGTGCCAAATCATCAACTGAAGGAATCTGTATGTTAGTTTCCTCATCCATGATCATAGGAGGCTCATACAGTTTAAGATTCTCAACATTGATAACTAAATAGATTTGCATGTATGGAGGTAAATTCAAGCGAAAAGCATTAGTACCGATCTTTTCCAAGATCTCAAAAGGACCATACCTAATAGGTTTAAGATTTTTACCTTCACCTTTCATCCTTTCTTTGGTGATATGTAACCAAACTCTGTCACCTACCTGAAATTGATGATCAACTAGATGCTTGTCATGCCTGGCTTTGTACTTTGCCTGGCTCTTCTCCAACTATTCTTGAACTGCTTGCTGTACCACTTGGATTCTCTAAATGAAATTTAAAGCTTTATCTGCATCATGATGTCCATCCACTGCATCTTTGCCAAAAGAGAAGTCCATTGGTGTTTTTGGCAGATAACCAAAACAAGTTTCAAAAGGAGATATTTTCGTGGAAGAATGAACTGCATGATTGTAAGCATGATGTATATACTGCAACTACTCATCCCAAAGTTTAGGATGCTTACTACAATATCCTCTGAGCAGCTGAACCATTGTTCTGTTCACTACCTCTGTTTTCCCATCGGTCTGTGGATGAAAAGTTGTACTTTTCTTCAGTTTAGTGTCCATAAGCTCCCATAAAGTTGACCAGAATTTTCCCAAGAACCAGGAATCTCGATCAGATACAATAGACATGGGTAGCCCAAAATGTACCCAAACTTTTTGAAAGAATAAATGAGTTGTTTGTTCAGCAGTGATCTGCTTGTTACATGGCATTAAGATACACATTTTGCTGAATCTATCCACAACGACATATAGGTAATCATGTCCTTTTCTAGACATAGGTAGTCCCCCTACAAAGTCCATAGAAATACTTTCCCAAGGACGAGAAGAAACTGGAAGAGGAGTGTACAAACCCAATTTCCTATTGCTAGGCTTACTTGTTGCACACATAGCACAACCCCTTATATATTTAGCTATAGTTTCTTGCATTTGAGGCCAATAGCAGTGATTCTGCAATACAGACAATGTCTTACTTACTCCAAAATGTCCTGCAATCACTGAACTATGTGCTTCTCGAACCACATGCACTCTCTCTTTTTCTGGAATACAGAGTTTACCAAGATGATACAAGAGTTGATTATGCACATAATATTTCTCTTCCTGTTTACCATGTATTAGTGGTGCATATACTTTCTGAGAGTCTTTATCTTCTGCATACTGTTCAATATAACTTTCATGTGTTAATGAACTGTTTTGAAGAATGATTGAAGCATTTGTAGGTGGCCTTGATAACATGTCTGCTACTTTATTAAGAATTCCCTTTTTGTACTTAATGACGAGATGAAACTGTTGTAAGAACCCCATCCATCTTAAATGCCTACTTTGTTGTATTTTAGTTTGAGATTGTAGATATTGAAGTGGCTGGTGATCAGTATGTATGACTGTCTCTTTTCCCATGATATAATGTTTCCACTTCTTGACACTCTGTACTAAAGCATACAATTCTTTGTCATAGGTCGGATAGTTACTTACCGCAGTAGAGAATGTTTCTGAATGGTAGCAGACTGGCTTCCTTCCTTGCATCAAAACTGCTCCCATGGCAAACCCGCTGGCATCGGTTTCGATCTCAAATGGCTGCTGCAAATCTGGCAATGTCAGAACTGGTGTTGTGCTAATCTTTTCCTTCAAAGTGTCGAAGGCTCTCTGATGCTTGCCTCCCCATTGGAAAATTTCTTTAACGCTTGTTAATGCATGCAAAGGCGTAGCAATGGAGGAAAATCCAAAAATGAATTTCCTCCAGTACTGAACCGCACCTAGAAAACTTCTGATTTCAGTAACGGTGTTAGGCCATGGCCAGTTTACAATGACAGCAACCTTGGCTGGGTCCACTCGCAGGTGGCCTCCACCAATAATATGGCCTAGATATACTAAAGAAGTTTTAGCAAATTCACATTTAGACATTTTTACATAAAGCTTTTCCTTTCTCAGTACATCTAAAATTTTCTTCACATGTACAATATGCTCTTCCCAGATTTTGCTAAACACTAGGATATCATCCAAGTATACAATTACAAAATCATCAATGAATGGTCGGAAGACATCATTCATGACCCGCATGAAAGTAGCAGGTGCATTACAGAGCCCAAAAGGCATCACAAGCCATTCATACAAACCCTGTTTTGTTTTAAACGATGTTTTCCAAGCATCATGCTCAGCAACATGGATTTGATGATACCCACTACGCAGATCCAATTTTGTAAAATAAGTTTCATGTTTCAATTGATCAAGCAAATCATCAATGCAAGGAAGAGGATAAATGTTTTTAATGGTGATTTTGTTTAAGGGCCCGGTAGTCGATACACATCCTCCACGACCCATCCTTCTTTGGAACCAAGACTATAGGAGATCCGCAAGGAGAAGTGTTGGGCTGGATGACTCCCTTCTCAATCAGCTCCTGAACCTGCTTCTTGATCTCCTCATTCTGCATTACAGGCATCCGGTACATGGCTATGTTTGGGAGTGGCACATCCTACTGCAAATGTATCTCATGCTGAATCTCTCTCTTCGGTGGTAACCCCTTCGGATCTTGGATTCCGACAGCTGTAACCTTTGTTTCATCACCTGAGTCGGATCCCAAGTCTTGAATAATGGATGCAGTAGCTTTGGCTTTTCCTTTATCTTTGTTTCCTCCGTACTTATTTGGCCTTAACTCCGGATGAAGCTTCCAACACTTAGAGACATCATGTCCCTTCTAACAATGCAAACAGGTAGGCTTTTCACCTTCTTTCTTAATAGTAGCCATCTTCTTTTTCCCCTTATCTTTACCTTTCGATTTGCTGTCAAATTTAAATGACTTCTTCACAAAAGTATCATTAGCATGCTTACCCCTGGCTTCTAAATGGGTAGCTTGAACACATACATCATCCAAATTACTGGGATTAAACATCAACAAGGTATGTTTCAAATAAGAATGCATGCCACCAATGTACTTAAGAAGAGTTTCCTGTGTATCTAATGAAACATTCAATGTAATAGCTCTCTTTCTGAATTCATGAGTATAATCTTGAATGCTTTGTCCTTTAGCTTGTCTAAACATTTGCCAATTCATGGTTAATTGCTGCATGTGACCTAAAGGATAAAATTGCTTTCTTAATACTTCGATGAATTCATTCCAAACTGAAATAATTTTACCATTCTTTCGAAGATCTTGCTGAATCTTGCTCTCCCACCAAGTAAGAGCCATTCCACTCATCCTCAAAGTGGTAAATTGAATCCTGGAATGGTCATCATTAATGCCCTGCACCCTGCAATATACTTCAAGCTGCTTGATCCAATTGTCTAATTTTTCAGCATCTACATCTCCATTATAAATAGGTAATTCAAATGTTACATCCAATTTGAAATAAGGCATATTAGGACTTGCATTATTTGAATGAGAAGTATGAGAAGAAGAAAAAGTCTGTTTAGTGTCAGGAGGATCACCATCACCTCCTACTCCTTTACCCTTTTCTTCTGGCTTCACTTCTGCATCTTTGGATGAAGATCCTTCTTCCTTCTTCTTCCTTTCTGGTCACTCATCGAGTAGAATTTCCATCATGGCATTCATGCTCATAAAAGCCTCTAGAAACTCAGTTTCAGAAATAACAGGTTTTTCTCGTTCTGTATGTCCTTCTTCTTCCCCTCGTGGAGAAGACATGGTTCTTGAGAATGTTCTCCTTGAGCCAATCTCAGGATCTTCTTCAACTAATTCTCCTTCACCACGCTTTAACCTGGATATGGTAAGCATTCACAAACTTACACAAGCAGTCAACCAGCTCTGATACCAAAATATGATCCGTAGGACCTCAACTTTAGTGCATTAAAAGTTTGTTGTAAAAGAATGCGATCAACAGGTTAATTAATGGAACAGCATTAACAGAAATTAAATGCTCAGAACATGAATGAAAACCACAACACTGATAGACAGATACAAGGAAGAAAACACAGAAACAGAGTCACAAACAGAAGTTGATAATGGAGTTCACCCCCTCCACTGGGCTACGTCTTCGGGTCCCTCTCCAATGGGTACCGATCCAGTTAATCTCTTTGAACTGGTACAAAAGTGGTTCTGGAAACAACTTCAGCAACTGTAAACATAATGATGTACAAAGTCTTGAAGACCTCTCTTCTGGAAATTACAATTAGCATTCAAAGATAAAGAAAACTAAACTATAACAGAGAATGTCGACTTCTACAGTAACAGCATCTGAACACTTCGCAGCAAAAGCTCTCCAAGCTTCTTATAATAGAGAAAACGATGCTCTGCACTCTCAAACAATCTGCATCCCTCCACTCGGTCTGTCTCTCCCCTACTTAAGAGTCCCGAGGAAGGATAAGTAACGGATTTTTCTTTATTGTCATTACAACCATATGCTAGACTGAATCATGCCATCCCGCCAAGTCACAGCCCAAGCGTTATGCTACCACGACGTTCCATATCCCCAAAACGTTGCAACCAACTCCACGCACCTGTGCTAACTGACAACACGTTGTAAGGTCTTACAACTGGTATATGCCACGTAACGTAACCGTTTGATGTCACCATCAACTTCGCAGTATACAAATGTCGCGGCATATGAGGACTTCGTCATATACACGATCCGCTGCCGCAGCATACAAATGTCGCTGCATATGAGGACTTCCCCGAACCATGCGATGTTCAACTAGACGGTTCGCAAGCTACGCGGCCCATACATAACTACACACCCCTGCGATAAGTTGTGCACCATGCGATAACTGCGTGCCCATGCAATGAGTTGCGCACCATCTGCACGGCGTGCGATAACTGCGTGCCCATGCAATGAGTTGCGCACCATCTGCGCGGCGTGCGATAACTGCACGGCTCATGCACAGACTGCGCTGCGTGGCTCCCGGCGATAAGCTACGCACCAAGCTATAGATACGCGACTGTGCATATAATGTTTAGCATATGAGTTAAAACCATAGATTAATAACTATTGTACCATATTGGATCAGTGTATTTTTAGAAGATGAATAATCCACCGGATTAGTCTAAGCACCCAACTATATACCATTGAATTCCCTAATTTGTGGGGTGTGTGTTGTTGGATTCAATAATGGTGCACACCCTATGTTGTGAGGCATTATGCTCTATAATCGGGTTCTTGGCTTTCATTGTTGCTCTATAGCATCCACATGACCTATTCAATGCTTCACAACTTCCCTCCAAATTAAAATTCCTACAAATAGTTGTATGGATATGATATGAAAAGCAAGGTGCCAAAGAGTTCCATCCAAAGACAAAATTGCCACATAGCTAAAAATTGTAGTATGGAAACAACGATTGGCAAATTTCCCAAGAGTTAAGCTCATCCTTCCTACATTGCTAACACACAAAATTCATGGAGCAATCGTCCCTAATAAAAAATATTGAGATTGTTGTTGCAAAATTCATCATTCCTTCCAAGGTAGAATGCTCGAATTCCACGGATATTGAGACACAAGCGACCCAATGGCATTCCCATGGCCAATTGAGAGGTCATTCATACCACATACCCTACATCATTGAAAGCATAGTAGCAATATTCAAATTTGAATACAAATTTGAAAATGATTTAGTACGTGAAAAATAGGTTTAAAAGAAAATTTCCAGTACAACTAAAATACATAATTAAACATCTCATAAGACAACAAATGCATTTTTAAATTTAAATATACACGTAGTTGTTCTAGAATTTGTATTAATTCTTCATTATAAATGACTTGCAACATATCTCAAATTTGAAACATAACATATGACATAACAAGGTGAAAATAGAGTTTAGTAGATAAGTATTGACCGATGGGCTCGTTGTATGTATTTTTTTAATGTTGATTAAGTAACAAGTACAAGTACATGGCCTTAACTTATCAGATAACATGCATGTTATCTGATCAATCAATAACCTACATCAATTCTTGTTGATAAAACTCTATATGATGCATGGATTCATATGAAACCATGTCTTGAACATAATAGATTTTTTTGTTTGTGATGCTTATATGCATGTCAAAGGAAAATTTGAGTAACTTGGATAAAATAAAGTAGATAAATTTATATATTGTGTATAGATGTGGCGTAAATTCCCACAAGTTTTGTAACCTACAAACAATCATAATGTAATCTTGACAAAGTTTTAAAAGTTTCCAAGTCTTGAAGAACAACAAGAGAGGAAGAATTAGAAATTTTGTTGTTTGAATTTATGGGAAATCTAACTCAATGGAAGAAGATGAATCATATGCAAAATTGATTTTTGTGAGATTTTCTTTCATGTTTCTAAGTTAACTTCCATTACATTTGTTGTGTCTGTTGTTTTTCCTTGCGCACATTAAGTACTAGGAGTTAGAGTATGAATTGTTAATAGATGCATATGAGTTATTTATATACCTTTCCTCAAAATTTCATTAGAAAATATGGATCTTAAGGTGTGTTCCCAAGCCAAACATTGAGCACAAAAGGAAACCTCGAATTTATTCTCTATACTTATTTTGTTCAATTTGAATTTGATATTCAAACTATAGATTTTGGGTTGAATTTAGAAGTTCAAGAGACAATTATTACACATGCACTAAATTATTGTATAAATATTTAATTATCCATTGAAATGAAAAGTATTTGGAATTGAACAACCATGTCTTCGTAGCATAAATATTTGAGATAGAAATGCAATTTCGATGCTTTCGGTTCTCATAGTTTGGCCTACCATAGTTGGGTCTCTGTGGAATTGAGATACCTTAACAGTTCAATGAATGCAAGAAGTTGATAGTTGTTGTGTTTCAATTAAATAAAAGATAACAAATTTGTGTGTTTCTCATTTTTGTGTATATTTCTTTATCTATCTAGATTTTTGTTCAAACATCGTTTTTTTTGTTGATGAATTTTGTTGTGTGAATATGATTGCAGCCCCGCATTGAATCAAGTAGTATTAGAGTAAGTTAAAAGTGTGGGAAAGGAAGATACTATCTAAAGAGATTATTAGGAATGAAGAAAATTATATTCTATTTAAAAAAAAATATGTATGCCTATTTTGAATGGGTTTTGATGGTGAAAGTGATGTTAGCAATCAAGCATTGCTAAGAGAGTATTCCTTGTTGAAGATGGCACCAACAACGAATTGGTCCATGGATTACAACTGAAGTGAGAATTACCAAGAGAATAGGAATAAGTATACCTCATAGGAGAAGAAATAAAATAAATCTAGAATATCAAGAGATGGATGATATTATAAACTAGAGAGGCCCAAAATTTGAAGAGATGAGAAGGAGAATTGATAATTTGGAATTGAGATCTCCTAGAGATGTTGAAGAAGAATCAAAATAAGAACTTGAAGAAATGAAGACAAAATGACTAAGAAAGACACCTTAATATGTAATTGATCAAAATTCTAAGAGAAAGAGGTAATCCTAAAGTTGAAATTTAAAATTATGATGGCCACCTAAAAGATGAGAATTTAATTCATTGGATATTAGAAGTGGAAAGGTATTTTAAATATAAGAAAGTTGATGACCCCCATAGGGTCAATTTTGTTGCAACCAAGTTGAAGGGGCATGGAACTTTATTTAGAGATTTTGTATAATAAGATATATTTGATAATCATAGAGAAAAATAAGACTCGGAAGAAAATGGTAAATAAAAAGAAAGATAAATTTTAAACAATATATTATCAACAAGTTTTCTATAGAAAATCCTAGAATTCGAGACAAAGGGAGACAATAGTTTCACAATAAAATCAGATCAAACATATATGAACTGGAATTCAAGAGGATTACTAGGTATGTGAATGGACTAAGATTTTAGATTCAAGTTGAAATGAGCACTTATTTTTTTCCAAGGAAGAAATACATATTTTTTATTCAAGTAGAATCAAAATTACGATCATCAAGTGGTGCAACACAGTTCGTCTAAGAAGTTCCTTTTCTTTCATACTTGGTATTACTTTCCACGGGTCTTTATAATACATAATGAAAATTTTAAACATTGAAAACAACATGATTCTCCTATTTGATTATATGGTAATTCTACTATAACACATCTTCAAAACATGCAAAATCTATAGTATCATCAAAACTATGTTAAAGGAGCATTCCTCATAATGGTCAGATGTCCCAAGTGACCTTCAACTAAATTAAGGCAATTTCAAGGTAATTCTATTCCTTCTTTAGAAATCTTGTTTGTTTTCATATTCAATTCTCTATATGTATACGAGAAACTGATCATATGATAATGTCCTACAATTTCCATGAGTTGATCTGCAAAGGGAATAAGGTCAATGTTCAGAACCTAAGCTTCACCTTTCATCCACTTAATCACTAGGAGGGAGTCTCCAAATACCTGCAGTGACAAGATTCCTCTATCCAACACATATTATAATAAGTAAAACAAATCCAAAAGATCACCTATATTGTTGGTTCCCCAGCCCATATTTGCTTTAAAGTGGGAAAAATGTGACTCTGAGAGATAGAGGTAGAATCTAATTCCCAATGTTCTTTATTCCCCCTAACAAGCACCATAAAAAAATTCCCAAGGAACAGGTTGATCAATATGAGGTTCTTTCAATATTTTAGGAGGTGACTTCTTGGGGCGCACTTTGAAGTGAGGAAGAAGGCTCTGTACCTAAGAAGAGATTATGAATGAAGGAATTTTAACATCTTCAAAAAGTGTTGCATTGCGAGTGAGCCATATTCCCCAAAGGACCAAATAATGCAATGCTCTCACTGATTCCAATTCTTTTCAAGTGAACTAGCCCCTGAAGTAATCTTCTAGATAATCCCAAACCAAAGAGAATTGAATTTAATGGATAATTCAATCTCCTTCCATAGAGGGCATCAACTTGTCCCAATTTACCTCTTTTCTACAGTTTGTCCCATGTCAGAACCTTATCCAAAAGAGCCAAGAACATAATAAATTTTGTTTTAAGTGTTGTTTTCACCTTCCAAACTTTCTTCCACCACCAGCAAGGATCGCTAACATCACTGATGTTAATTTCTTGATAACCCGTCCTCATCGAATAATATTCGCCTGGATTGTTGTAATTCCAAATAGCTCATGTGTACTTTCTTTCAATCTAACATGCACACGTGATAATTATTCTAGGAATTTTTCCTTGACTAGACAAAATTCTTAGAAGAGTCCCAAATGAGTTGAATTCAACCAACCCTTCTTCTAAAGAGTAGTCTCCATAGGCTAATTAGTAGAATTAAGAGTGACTTTTCCCCTCTCTCTAAGAGTAGATATCAGATCTTCGGGAAGTAAAATCTCCTTCCAGTAACCCATAATAGCGTATATTCCAATTCTTACTTAAGATCCATCTCCTACCTGCCAAGCCAAGTGTAATATCCCAAATACTGATATTTTCTATTTCTATGCAAAGTTACTGAAATAACCAGGCATGCAAACTGCCATGCGAAAATTCCCTATTTTATAGTTGAAATTAGGGTTAGGGTTTGCAAGATAGAATGTAACACTTACCACTGATAAGCTGGCTGAAATGATCCTGATAGAATATGCATGCATCAAGAGCCGATTTGGAGATGAACTGGTACCTTCTGCCTCCGATGATACCCCAGTAGCACGAACCCAAAATCAATTAAGGGTGACGTTTTCAGTGAAGGAGGTGTCCGTTGAAGCTGATAATTTGCAGGAGTGGTAGTCTTCCCATGCCAAAGACGATGCCTGACACATGCGGAAGTTCTAAGGTCTCTAGGAAGGCTATCAAATTGATCTGGAGTTTTAGTTGCTCACGCCCCCCTGATCCCGAAATTGCTGATAGTTGCTCTGGATGAGCAAGACCGGATCTGATAATCACCGGGTACTGGAGTATGATACCGATGATGAGAATGGTGCCTGGGTTTTGAAGGTAAACTAAGATCTGAAGACCCAGCGAATGATTTGGGGTTTTTCAGCTAAAAACCCCCTTACGGCTGCACATGTGCCCCTGCAAACAATCTCTGATGGATACTAGATAACTGTAAAGGAATGAATAAATTGAAGATTGGATGGTGAACCTGGATGGTTTACCCTGGATGTGACTAGGGCAGATATCTCACTGTCGAAGCCCCATTAGTTGAAGACGTTGTCTTCAACCCCAACTGTTGTGGCCGCACGCTGTGGTGCTACTCAAGAGCTCCAAAATCAATAATCATCAAAAGTAAAGTCTCCATTCACTTTATATTCCTTTTATAACTTTCAGCTGTGAAAACCCTAACTTTTGACCTAATTAGGTCACTTTAATTTCTAATTTGCAGTTGACTTGCATGCATGCACATGGAGAATTAAATGGGTGCATGCATCATTAAATAATGCTTAGATGCCATGCATGTCGATGGCCTTTGGCCCAGTGGCCCTCTTTGACCTAATGGTGATATCATATTGATGCCCTAGATTTTCTGTAGATGGCATCAGTCTTCAGTTGATTCCCTAACTATCAGTAACCGCTCGAACCCACAAGAATCACATAGGTTAGCGGTTTTGGTCCTCAATGCCTAATCAGATGAGGACATTACACCAAGTGTGTCCCAATCACCAAGAATTATAAGGTCATGGAATTCCATTGGTTAGAAACATTATGAATCGGCTTCCTCCCATTTTGTATCCAATCAATCATTGTGAGGGGGGATAAGTACTTATGCTTCAAGGTTCAACTCCAAATGATTCCCCTAGTAATTACTAACCAAACCGATGTTGCTTTTAAAGAGAGATGAAAGGAGTGAATATTTTGAAGACCCCATCCTCCTTGAGATTTGGGGGATGCCAAAACCTGCGATCTCACCTAATGAGAACCTTTATATTCACTGGCTCCATGTCACAAGAAATTGAAACATATTTTCTGATATTTCTCCACCACACCTTTAAAAATATGAGCAAGAGTGTGTCAATAGATAGGAATTACTTCTAAGATAGCTTTGACTAAGACCACTCGAACTACACGAGACAACCACGTGTTACACCAAATATTTATTTTGTTTTCCATCCTTGACACTGGCCACCACCAATATTTATTTCCATAACAATTGGGTTTGAGGTTAAATCCCAAATATTTAAATCATGTACTAAGATCTAGGTGTTGGTAAGGAAAGAAATGATATAGACTTCTACCTGTATCCTCATCTAAACCTAAAGTCAAAAGAGCTAACTTCTCATCAATAATTTCTATTCGTGTGGCCCATTTAAATAATTCCTTAATTTATTTAAACGGGTCCCCTTCTCTTATGTTTCTAAAGAGGAACAATAGGACATTGTCCACAAATAATAGATTCCATATGGATTCTTGGATAATTTTATTTATTTTTATTTTCCTTGTTCTCCAAGCTCAAATAGATTTTCTCAATCACTCGGCTACCAATCAAAAGATATAGGGTGATAAACAGAAACCTTTGGAAGGACTAGAAAAAACTAGCAGTTTCTCCATTAATCAATATTGTAAAATAAGTTGAAGAGATGCAATACATTAACCAATTAATCAAAGGTAGGTAAAAGCCTAGTTGAATTAATAACAATTTCAGAAAAGTCCTAGACAACCTATCATAAGCCTTTGAAATATCAAGTTTGATAATTGTTGTTGGTTCCTATGAAAGATTAATCAAATGGATCCCTTCTTGTGCTACCTCGGTTTCTTCCTGAATATGGTGACCTTGTAAAAAAACATTTTTTTCCTCTGAGATTAGTTATGAAAAATTGGCTTGATCCTCACAGTTATCCACTTGGCTATGATTTTGTATAAACAACTGCATAATGAGATGGGCGGAAACCCTCGAAGGAATCAAGATAGACCCTCTTTGGAATAAGTGGAATGAATGTTGCATATATTCCCCTAGGCATCATGCTCAAAGTTCGAACCTCCTCTACAACTTTGGTAAGCTCATCTCTGAGAAGGTTAAATAATTCCTCAAAAAAATATATCGTCCACTCCTCGAGATAAGCACTCTTATTCCTTCCCAAAGAATGGAGAGTTGATTTGAATTCTTCGTTAGTAATAATCCTGTATAATTTTACATTAATATTCTCATCCACCATCCTTGGAAATTATGAAATCAAATTTAGGGTTACTCGCTCTGGTTACTTAAACAAGTTTCCAAAATATAAAACTCCCAAGTCTGTCAAGCCTTGAAAATCTCTAATCCTATCACCTTGATCTTGGAGTTCCCAAATCATATTAATCCTATGTCAATGATTTTTGAATGAGTGAAAAAAAAAATTTGTTGATGGCACCCAACTCCAACCACATAGCCCTACTCTTAATACACCAATATGCTTCTTTGTCTAGTATCAATTTGGATCTTCTTGCCTCTAGTATTTTAAGCGAAGATATTAGCCCTTCTTCTTTCTACCTGTCCTAGAAACCTTGATCCAGGAGGATATTGGTGGCCACCCATCTATTCCTCTTGGACCCCCACCATTGTTTCTTTCAGATTTCTAGTTTCCTTAATTGTAGCACAATTTACTATTTTTGGCAGTTTTTGGGTCCTAAACTTTCGGAGCCGTTTTGAGGCCCTAAACGACGTTTTTTTGGAGTTGAATGGTTGGGAAAATATGAGTCCATTCCAGACTTGATATTTGCTATTTATGGATGTAGTCCTTAAACAAACCTTTCTAACAATGTATTATGCATGTCAAACGGAGGTAGTATGCTAAAGTTACGACCCCAGGAAATTGATGTACCAAGTTACCCAACGGAGCCCACATTAAGGCGTTTCACCTCCTAAGGTTAGGTTTTTGGATGTGTAGGGTTTACATTGTTTCTCAATAATATATAGGCCTTCGAGCCTCATTGTAACACAGAGTTCAAAGGCATGTAGCCGCCACATCTCTTCTCAGAGATAAGCTACCATCACTCTAGCAAGTTTATTTCCATTCTGTATGTAAACAAGTTTCAGTTATTAATTAATGAACTGAAGTGTTATTTCCACTGCATATTTGTTTCTATGGTTATTTGTGTATTCTGTTGCATTCCTGCATAAATCCAGATCAGTGGTATTAGAGCAATCTGCTCTTTCTCGATCCTTCTTTGCATGTCCCCAACGAGGGCGGGGTATAAAGAGTTAGGGCTCGATCTGGTTGAACCTTTGCAAGATCAGCCTCGTAAATCCCAACGGCCACCCATGGGGGACGAAAAGAAAGACGAGGGCACAGAAGATCCTATCAAAATGTTGCTCGAGGAGGCCCTTGAAAAACAAAGCAATGCAATGATGGATAACTTCGTCCAAATCCTTCAACGACTTCCCACTAGCGGCGCATCTACATCTAGCAGCCACTCTGGAGGTGCAACACCTTTTAAGGTACGAGTAAACTTTGACATTCCCATATTTGATGGTCGAATATATGCAGATGTCGTAGATAAATGGTTGAATCTATTAGAAGGATATTTCTCGGTTCATGACTTTTCTGACCGGGAAAAGATTACTTTTTGTTTACTCAAAGCCACCCCCCATGTCAAGGACTGGTGGGAAACCTACTGTGAGAGAAAGGATGAGGAGGAACCCTCTCTGTTCTCAGTCGTACCCACTTGGAATTCTTTTTGAGATCCCATAAAGGGACAATATTATCCGGAGGGGAGCTATGAGGACAAGTACATCCAATGGACTATGCTGCGACAGAAAAGAGATCAAGATGTGCATGAGCTGACGAATCTATTCCATACCCTGCGCACCAAGTTGGGTATCAAAGATTCAGAGAAACATTTGGTGCTGAAGTACCGCAGTTGTCTGTACAGATACATTCAGGAGGAAATGGAGTTCCTTGACATATCCTTGCTTGGTATGGCATATTGGTATGCTGCCAAAATTGAGCAAAAATTCAAACAGAAAAAGCAAGACTTTGGATCTGCGAATCAGAAGCAAGGGAAAGGTGCCCCCAAACCGCAGAACCAAGGACACAACCAAGGCATGGAGACTCAAGAAAACTTGCCAAAGCCACAAGCAAAGAGCAACACTGCAAAGCCGAAGAAGGAAGCGGGAAAGTGGTGTGAGTTCCATAAGAGCCCCACTCACAACACAAGTGAGTGTCAGGCTAAGCAGTCACTAGTGGCCGAGATAAAGGCTTCTGAATCAGATGCATACTTTGACACTGAATCAAAACCCAAGAAGGGGAATGACAGAGGGAAGAAGATTATCGATGCAAAGCCCAATGCCACCGTTTCCACCACGAAGATCCAAAAGGAAGAACCAGAAGATTCAGAGGAGGAGGAGCATATTTTCCACTCCCAGATGTGGGTAAAGGGTTCCCCGCTACAGTTCATTGTCGACAGTGGGAGCCAAAAGAACCTGATTTCAGCATAGATCGTGAAGCGGTTGGGTTTTCCGACCACAGCACACCCGCATCCGTACACCATCGGGTGGCTTCACCAAGGACGAGATCTTCACGTCAGCCAGCAGTGCCGCCTTCCCTACAGCATCAAGCCCTTCACTGATGAGGTATTATGTGATATTGCTCCTCTTTATGTTTGTGATGTATTATTAGGTCAACCATACTTATGGAAGCGACATGTTGTGTATGAGTCCAGGCCTCGCGTTGTTATTATTACGTTGGGAAATAATTTGTACAGGATACCATAGGTACCACCCCCTGCCGCTATCTCTTTGGTTACTGCAAAACAATGCAGTAAGCTCATTTCCAAAACCGAGAATTTTGTTTTCTTGATGATCCGCCCTCAGGGAAAGAATAAGATCATGGCCACAACCTCCAGACAGGGCCCCTCCGCATGACAACAACAAATGGACAAGGTCATGGAGGAGTACCGGGACATATTCACCTCACCCACCGGGGTGCCTCTCCACTGTCAGGTCAAGCACCCCATCAATATGACCCCAGGTGCGCCGTTGCCCAATGGACCGATCTATCATCGCTCTGTTCTGGAGAATGATGAAATCAAGAGGAAAATTCAGGAGCTGCTGCAGAAGGGTCACATCCGACCAAGTTCATCGCCCTGTGGGAGCCCGATAGTGTTGGTACAAAAGAAGGATGGGACTTGGAGACTCTGTATTAACTATCGGGCGTTGAACAAGATCATTGTCCGGAATAGGTACCCTATCCCACGGATTGATGACCTCCTGGAACAACTTAAAGGGGCGAAATATTTTAGCAAGATCGACTTAAAGTCCGGGTATCACCAGGTACCGATTGAACCGACCGATGTGTGGAAGATTGCTTTCAAATCCAAAAAGTGCCTTTTCGAATGGTTGGTCATGCCTTTCGGGCTGACGAATACTCCTGCAACCTTCATGAGACTGATGGACAACATCTTGTGGCCATTTACCAACTCATTTGTAGTAGTGTACTTGGATGACATCCTGATATTCAGCCAGAGTTGGGAAGAGCACCTCCACTACATCCGATAGGTCCTCCAAACATTACGGCAGCACAAGTTGTGTGCCAATTTGGACAAGTGCACTTTTGGCATGACCCAGGTTCAGTATCTGGGATACATTATTGATGACTGTGGGGTACATGTGGATCCAACCAAGATCCAAGTCATTCGGGGTTGGCCAGCCCCAACTACTCTAAGAGAGCTTCGTAGCTTTCTGGGCCTTGCTAATTTCTACCACGGGTTCGTGTTGGGATTCTCTCATATCACTTGGCCCTTGAGTCAAGTCACCAATGGAGGAGCAAAAGCAAAATTCTTTTGGTTGATAACTCAGTAGAAGGCATTTGCAGAATTGAAACATTGCCTTTGTTGTGCCCCAGTGCTCACACTACCAGACTTGCAACAACCATTTGAGATCAAGACAGATGCCTATGACTATGCTATTGAGGCAGTCCTTACTCAACAAGGGCATCAAGTGGCATATCACAGTGAGACACTCTCTGACACAGTCCGCAAATATCCCACTTATGATAAAGAGATGTATTCCATTGTACAGGCTTGCCGACAATGGAAGCATTACATTTTGGGGAAGGAAACGATCATCCACACAGACCACCGACCCTTGCAGTTCATGCAGACACAAGGGAAGTTACAGAACGATCGCCATCAAAAGTGGTCCACATATCTACAACAGTTTCATTTGAACATCAAGTACAAGAAGGGAAGCACCAATAATGTTGCAGACTGCCTCAGTCGACCACCGATCGTGGCGATAACGACCGTGCTCAACTCTTGTGGGCACGAGACTTCTGATTGACTGCTTCTCTACAAGAGCGATCCAAAATTTAGCCACACATACCAGACGCTCTTGGAGGTAAACCAAGTTCCAAAATTTCACCTCCATGATGTACTACTATGTCACATGGGACACCTTTGTGTTCCTTCAGGCGAGCATGCCAAGATGATTTGGGAAGCGCACTATAGTCGGGTCACTGGGCATTTCGAAGTAGAGAAAACAATGGCATTGTTGCGGAAGTATTTCTATTGGCTGAACCTTCGACAGGACGTCGGGAAGTGCATCTGATCCTACACTGCCTGCGTCATTGCCAAACCATTCATCAAGAAGCAAGGCCTCTAGACTCCGTTGCCTACCCCTAATTGACCTTGGGAATCCATCTCCATGGATTACATGTCAGGCCTTCCTTCTACTAATCACGGCAATGACTGTGTGTTTGTGGTCGTTGACAGATTCTCAAAGATGGCCATAATGGCGGCCTGTAAGAAGAATATCATAGTAGAAGCCACTGCTAAACTCTTCTTTGAATGAGTGTGGGTACACTTTGGGATCCCACAGTCTATAATCTTAGACCGGGACAGCAAGTTCCTTAGTACATTCTGGTCTAGCCTATGGTCAATGCTAGACACCAAGCTCACAAATTCCACAGCTTTCCATCCCCAGACGGATGGCCATACAAAGGTCGTCAACAGGATGATCGTACACATTTTGCGCATGTACAACTCAAATCATCCACACACATGGGATGAGAGCCTCCCCTATGTACAACATAGCTATAACCGGGCCCTCCACAACTCCACCAACCACAGTCCCTTTCAGGTGGGCTTGGGATTCCAGCCACTATGTCCCATTGACGTAGCCATGCCATTTGCAGCTACTCATGATGATTCAGCTCATATCCAGTCTGAAGTTTCCAAGGCAAACAGCTTCATTGAGCGCATTCAGCACATTCACCAATAGGTTCATGACATATTGGATAGATCCAATGCTAAGTACAAGCAACGACATGATCAGCATCGGGTGCAACACAACTTCTAGGCGGGAGACAAAGTGTGGCTACATTTGCAGAAGGAGCACCTCGCTGGACCCCACCGCAATATTCACCCACTCCGATATGGACCATACACCATCACCAAGGCTATCAGGGACAATTCCTTCGAGCTCAGTATTCCACCATTCCTTGGTCTACACTCAGTGTTCAATGTGGACCACCTTCGGCCCTACTTTCCACCTCTACTGGACACATCAGACGTGGCAGAACAACTCACACCAACAGAGTTAAACCCCGACTGCATGGAACAAGCCACAATAGCCACAACTGATCGGATTATGGACACACAGATCAAGAACACCCACCAGCAGAATATCCAACTATATCGAGTTGTCAAAGCAGGCCAACTCCTTCACCAGGGAAAGTGGCTCACCAAGGGCCAAGTTCAATAGAAGTTTCCTCATCTCGTGGAGGAACTCCACGCAATGGGGACCATTGCTTCCTAAGGGGGGAGGAATGATCCAAGAGGATATTGGTGGCCACCCACCTATTCCTCTTGGACCCCCACCATTGTTTCTTTCAGTTTTCCAGTTTCCTTAATTGAAGCACAATTTACTATTTTTGGCAGGTTTCGGGTCCTAAACTTCCGGATCCGTTTTGAGGCCCTAAACGACATTTTTTTGGAATCGAATGGTCGGGAAAATATGAATCTGTTTTGGACTCAATATTTATTGTTTATGGATGTAGTCCTTAAATATATCTTTCTAACGATGTATCATGCGCGTCAAACAGAGGTAGTATGCTAAAGTTACGACCTCAGGAAATTGATGTACCAAGTTACCCAACGGGGCCCACATTAAGGCGTTTCACCTCCTAGGGTTAGGTTTTTGGATGTGTAGGGTTTCCATTGTTTCTCAATAATATATAGGCCTTCGAGCCTCATTGTAACGCAGAGTTCAGAGGCATGTAGCCGCCACATCTCTTCTCAGAGATAAGCTACCAACACTCTAGCTAGTTTATTTCCATTTTGTATGTAAACAAGTTTCAGTTATTGATTAATGAAATGAAGTGTTATTTCCGCTGCATATTTGTTTCTATGGTTATTTTTGTATTCTGTTGTGTTCCTACATAAATTCGGATCAACCTTACTGCTACCTCCTCTTATTCCTTCTCATCCTTTTCCAAATCCACATCATGAGACTTGTATATATTTATCCATCCCGTAAGGAAATAGCATTCTTCACCCTTTTTAAGGCAAACAAAAATTGTTCTCCAATCAAATAGGGGTGGGCATCATCATAACATGTCTATTTATCTTTGACTAAGTGGAAGAAAGCCTCCTCCTTAACCCATTTTTGGTGAAACTTGAACAGGGGGTTTGATTTCTCAACTCTATTGCCCAACTCTAACAAAATAGGAAAATGGTCGGAGCATCTACGTGAGGTAATGCATAGCCTGTATTGTGTTTTCTAGTCAAGAATTGAATGATGGACCATAAACCTATCAACTCTTTTATGCACCCCTTCATTCCCTTGCCTATTATTATACCATGTTGGTCCTAGTTTAATAGGTGTTGCAACCACAAGACCATAGGATTCCAATCTACGGAGAAAATAGTTGGAAAAACTATCATTCTTATCCAATTCACCCCAGATTTCTTAGAGATTTAGAGTGAAATTCGAGTCTCCACAAAGAATAAGGTTATCATCCCTTATCCAAGGAAAACTATAAACCCGATTCTAGAACTATTGACAATTGGAATAGAGCCTGTATATGTTGACGACTGAAAAGGAATATCCGGACTCCTATTGTGAACCACTATACAGAGCCTTGAAGAAAAAGAAAAGGAGTTCATAAGAATGATATCTTGACTCCAAACCGTGCTTGATCCAATTTCCTATGCATGTGTAAGTGTTTTAGTCCAATTGCCTATGCGTGCCATTAGGGACAAAACCAATGGCTCCCCAAAATAGTAACTATTGTTCCAATTATTAAGGGGTCTATTATCAAAATGAGGTGAGCTCAACAACTCTCTAGCTGCCTCATAATCCAACGTAATAACAACAAGAGTTGCACCCAAGATAAACAACATAAGCTTCTTGGAACCATGAAGACAAGTTAGACATTCAAGCTTACAGTGAGCAAGACCAATACTCATATCCATGAGGCTTCCAATTATAGGCCAGCCTATAGGACCAGGAATAGGCAACCCTTTCTTATGTTTCCAACCCATGCACAACCTATAGGACTAAACTAGGAAACCATGACATCACAAACAACTACAAATAGTCGTGTAACATCGATAGGCCATTGACGCCATGCAGAAACATTGTCAACAGACTGCAATAAATAACCACAACCATCTTTTGTAAAGTCAGTGACACAGGGATCATTCAAAGTCCATGTTCCTGTGGGTAGCAAAGGCAAAGAAGCACTTCCCAATCCTTCCCGTCAACAGTTGGAGGACGTGTAGGTGCTCCTGCATCAACAAATGGAGGACATGCAAATCATTACTATTATTATGGTTGTAGCACCTATTAAACAATTACTGTGGTCGTAGAACATATTAAACAATTACTATTTGGGAGATCCCTTGGTTTTTCCCCAACCCCGTGTGTTGTGACAGTTTGAAACCCATCACACAATGACAATCCTTCTTCTATGAATTCAAGAACCCGAGCTAGTCCAACACCCAACACCAACCAAATCCATAAGTGAGTTATTGCTATATCCCCTAGTGTTAAGGTCTTATTAAGTAACCTAGGAATGTTGACTATATACAAAAACCTCGATGGTATCCTAAGTTGCAGAGAATAGTTTCGGGCGCAACCATAGTTGTTATATTAATTAAAATATTAGTGAGTATGATTGTTTAGTTGCAAAATCATCTTCACATTTTTGTGTTTTTATTTTTATTTGAACTACGGTCATCGTAACTACACTAAAGGCAGTAGAGATTTCAAATGGTTTATTTGAAATTTATAATATGTGATTTATTGTAATATTTAGAGCACATAAACAAAAACTACAAGAGTCACAACATTCTCAGTTATAGAACTCTCTTTCTTAAGTCCTTTTAACAGATTTTAATAAAGGTTTTGTTTGTCCTTCAACTAATTTTTGTTAAAAAAAAACTTCATTACACCAATAGAAAATCTAAAATAGAGGGAAAAAATATCAAATGCATATTCAAGAAACAACAAATAAGCTATAGCAACTAGCCTTTTCTTCCCTCTCGACTTTTATCTTTGACTGATATTATTAATGGGTCTTGTCATTATGGATATTTTCATTCTCAACCAAAGATAAGAAATGCTTGTTGCGTCAAAGAGGTGCATTCTACATCCCAGTAGGGGGATATGTGTAAGTCATTCCGTGCTCATCCTAGAGCTGACACGTGTCCTTTATAAAATAAAATAAAATAAAAAAAGTTATAAAAAATAACATGTCAACTCAATTTGTATTTAAAAAAAAAATAGAACCACATATATAAGACTACAAATTAAAACGATAAACCTACGGTTCACATTTCTTCAACATTTCATGTCTAAAAAAGAGGTTTACATTGTAATGTCTCGGTTTTGACCCCGTTGCATTAGATGTATATGATGATGTATATATTGTAAATGATCAGGGTGTGGAGCTAAAGGCCAAGGCCCCACCATTGATCGGTTAGGTTATGTTTTGGATTTTAATTTGTCACCGATGGTATATCGGGGCATGTGGCATATATTATATTGGTCATCATGTAAATATGCATCTATAATTAATTAAATGAACCCGACCAGCTACGATCGCGGAAACTAAATCGAAAGGGGCATGATTTTCACAAGGATAAGGATGTGGGGGAATTGTCCAACTTTAGCCAATGGGGCCAAAATCCATGTGTTTTCTTACCTTGTTTATCCCAACCACTTTCATTGAATAATTGCTGCTGGTGGTTGAGGCAGTTAATTGCTTTTGGAGTGGGGTGGCAGGACTGTCAGTCCTCACCCACATGCACACTCCACCACAGCGTTTGACTTCACCATGGAAGGAAAAAAAACCTTCACGCACTCTTCACTCAAGCAGACATTTTCCTCTCTCCACGACTGTGCAAAAACGCTCACGCCCTCCCTACTCGCGGCCATCGATTGTCTATCCATTCCCA
>LPNX010751670.1:1887229-1898105 GCA_001517045.1 Pseudotsuga menziesii | reverse complement strand
CCCCCCACAAGATTTGTGGTGGTTTTCTATATAACTAGGGACTGGTGCAAGTTCCCCACACGCACGGTCTATTTGGAGCCGTTTTTCCTCTGAGCGATTGGGTATGCTATTGTGTTGGGACGGTTGGAATTCGCTCAGGAATTCATTTTCCCTATTTAAGATGTGGTGGCTAATTTAATTGCCTGAGTGCAATGGGTGGTCTTAGGACTGTATTGGGAGCAAGGATGGGGCTTCATTTTGCTTGATAAACCTGGTGGCTGGAAACCACACAGACAGAGCTAGAGGGTTGGCCTTCTTCTCCATCACCCCTGAATAGCACTGGAAGGGAATGCAGGGCCTGAGGGATTGTGTAGCAGAGAAGGGACTGATTCCTTGTGTTGGGTGTGTTTGGGTGTCTTAGAGGTCAGGCTAGTTCTGGTGTAGGTGTTCTTGGCTCTGTAATGAGTTCACCAGCTTAGCAATTTGCCATCCCCACCTCCTTAGTGGCCTGGTAAACCCAACTCTGTTGGATTGGCTGTGGGTTTTGTGTATCCTTGGCTACGTGTAAGCCTGTTGTTCCCTTATTCCTTGGAGAATCATGCCTAGCTCGGGGGTGGCAGCGTTGCTGAGAGATTAAGAAGCACGCTGGCCTATGGTTGGGTGGAACTTTGCAGCGACGTAGCTGGTTGCGGGTCGAATTCCTCATAAGATAAGTGATCTTGCTTATTTTCCCTCTGCAATTATATTTCTGTTATTGAATGTGATGGACAATGTTGAATGAATGCTTGTGTGAATGCATGATTAATTCCGTTGTGCAAGAAACATAATGGTAGCTGTGTATGTTGAACAATTGCCTCTGCGCAATGATAAACATCCATGTGTGCATGTTTAACTGCAATGCATTTTGTTATCAGCATCATGTTTCAGCATTTCAGAAGATTTTATGATTTCACATGTTCATGGGCTCTTAGCCGCGGTGCTAGCGAAGTTGGGTCGCGTCCTCTATGCCGGTCGGGGCATGGGGACGTGACATACATTTAGAAAGATTTTATCTCTTTCTACGCTTGGTAGATCATTTTTAAGATGAATCTATGCTAGTAAATAATATCAATCAATTTACAGTTCAAAAATTGCATTTGCAATTTATTTTTTAAAACAAAATTCTAAAAAAAAATTCCTTAACATGATAGTAATTTAGCAAACATAAAACACAGATTGTAGAAGCCATAAAAAAATATTCATTCATGATAGTAATTTAGCAACATAGAAGACAGATTGTAGAAGCCATTAATGGTGGGTTATTTTTCAAGAAAATCTTTGAATGTAGAAGTTAACCTTTCCCTTTCAAAAAGCTAGAACTAGGCCTGGAATTTGACGCTCCACAGAACGTTTTTTTCATGTTTACACGTATTTGACATGCAAGTTTTTGATAAGGACGTCAACATTGAAGGGTAAAAAAATAGTTGAAACGCCAATTTGACATTTATGAATTTAGATAACCCGTCAAAATTTTCAATACCTATATTAACTACTAAAACTTAGCTAACAATCATTGGCCATTGTGCTGCATCATCTCCTGGGCTGCTCTTAATTTTCATTTAATCAAGGAACACATAAATGTTAGTCTTCTCTATTTCCATGTATGTGTATTGTATTTATTTATATTTTGTGTTTCTAATTGTATTATTAGTCTTTCGTTCTGAGCCTTCAAATTTTTCCAAAGAGAATCTCTAAAATTTTCTCTTTTAAAAATTTATAATTTACTTAATTAGTACATTTCTATATAAATATTTTACTTATATTTATATATAATATAAAAAAAATATTTTATTCACATTTATATATAATATTAAAAATAAATTGACACTCAGCAAAATTGGTCGAACTGTTAAATGATAGGCACGAAAAAACTTAAAACCATCATTAAAAATTTATCCACAGGTACAAAAAAATTAAATTTTCAGGCCTAACTAGAACCTAGAGCATATCGAAAATCGAAAATCATAAAACACTCGTCAAAGATCGATCCAAGAAAATTCAGCGCATAATATGGAAAATAATCAACTCGTTTGTATCGGCCATCGAGAAAAAAACCGTTCAATAGTGCCAAAGCCATAGCAATTCAATTTTTTAAACAAAATACTCATTGTGTAAAGACTCTACCTACACATCACACTTCTTGATGCACTAAAATCAATCATTGCCTACAAAGTTGATTTAAACGATGTTAATGAATTTTGTTTGCATAGGCAATTGGACTCAAACACTTACAACACGCTAACTTTAACATGGCACATGTTGGATGTGTTTTAAGGTGTTCACAACTTAAAACAATAGTATACTTGGCAATAATATATGAGGCTTTTTACATTGCAAAGAAATATGAAAAAGTATACATAAATCTCAGTTACATAGAAATGAAAAGCATTCCTCCACTTATAAATAACCTTATCAATAGCATTTATAATAATGTTGTAAAATGTGGTGAATAACTAAGCAAGACATGATAATTGCATCGAAGAGGTGCATTTTACAGCTCAGTAGGGGAGAGATGTGTAACTTTTTCCGTGCTCATCCTAGAGTTGCCACGTGTCCTTTGTAAAAAAAATGTTATTAAAAATAACATGTCGGCTTAAATTAAATTTAAACTATTTAGAATTGCATATATATATAACAACATAAATTAGATAAACTAAAATCATAACTTTGGATTACACATTTCATCAACATTTCCATTCTAAAAAAGGGTTTGCACATTGAGAGATTTGATCCCTCTTGGTGCTTGGTAGATCCCCTTTTAGATGGATCTATGTTGGTTAGGTACATGTGCATAATGTATTTTGGTGAAATCGTAGTTACTAAAGTGCAGAGTTGTTAGGTGCAAGTATATGTGAAGCATAAACAAATTTACAAACCATTAGAATCCATTGAAGAAGTCCTTTTTCCAAATTTCCTACTAGTTTATGATGAAAGAATGCTAAAAAGCATGATGTCCTTCAAGCTCACTGCTTGGTCAATGCTTGATAATTTGTTTTTTATGAACATAAACATTAAGTGAAAATATATCTAACTTGTAGTAATCAATGTGATGTTGCGACTATGTACTCTAGGCCACAAGTAAGCAGTTATTCCATTGTTGTTCCCTCCTTATCCATACAACTATGTGGGATGCAAGGATGAAGGCTAGGACTTGTTGCCTTGCAGCTTCCCTTGTTTTTGTATTGTAGATGAAGTATACCATTTTTTTCTCTTAGAATTGATGAAAAATTTAGTAAAAGACAACAAAGTTCAAGAGCAATTGGAGGTTGAGGTAGAGGTGAAGTCTAGTGACTAAAAGGAATGATGATGAAGGAAGGAAGGAAGAAGTTTCAAAATAACATAAGAGAGTGTTGGACATAGTAACAACAAGATCATGCTTTGTTTAGTCAAAGAATTTTTATGTCACACCCCGGTTCTAACCCTGTTGCATTAGATTTATATGATGTATATATTGAAAATGATCATGGTGTGGAGCTAAAGGCCAAGGCCCCACCATTGATTGGTTATGCTATGTTTCGGATTTTAAATTGTCACCGATGGTGTATCGGGGCATGCAGCATAGATATTAAGCTTTGTCATCATGTACATATGCATCTTTAATTAAATGAACCCGACCAGCTACGCTCGCGGCAACAAAATTGAGAAGGGGCATGATTTTCACAAGGATACGGGTGGGGAAATTGCCAAATCTTGAGCCATGAGAAAACCCATGTGTCACCTTCCTTTGTTTCATCCAACCACCACAATTGAGAATTGCTGGTGGTGGTTGAGGCAGTTATTGTTTTTGGGAGTGGGGTGGCAGGACTGTCAGTCCATGCCTACACGCACACTCCATCCACGGTTGACTTCACAATGGAAAAAGAAAACCGTCGCCATCCCTCCAGAAAACTCACGATTGCACTCCCTACTCGCGCTATCTCCATTGTTGTTCATGCCTCACAGGAGTCTGGTTGTTTTCTACGCATTAGAGGGACACCATTCTTGCGTTGTCTGTTCACCTCCACGCACAAGAGCTTTCCGGTTTTTCCCATGCAGTTCTTCCTCCATGGATTTGCGGATGGTGTGGCCGTATCCATTCCTCATAGGCCGATTTGTGAGTTCTGCGTTGTTGCTACTCACACAGCAAGCTGGGAGCCGCTTGGCACTATCACTCACGATTTTCTCCTATGGAAAGCCATTTCACGTTCAGGGACTGTGTGTAAGTTTACCCCACTGATTTGTGGCTCGTGCATGTGTGTTGTCCTCTGTATTTTGGAGTCTGGTGCAAGTTTCCCTCACGCACAGACTGTTTGGTGTCATTTTCCCCATGTTGTGAGCTGTGCTCACTGATTACGTTTGGGACTGTTGTTTTCCCCACGTTTGTTGGTAGTGTATGCTGATACGTTTTGGGACTATTGCTTCCCCATGTCGTGAGCTGTGTTTGCTGTTACGTTGGGGACTGTTGTAATTCGTTTGGGAGTCGTTTTGGCCACGATAGGGCCAAGAACGACCCAGGAATTCGTTTTCCCTGTTTAAGCTGTGACAGCTAATTAATTGCCTGCGTGCAATGGTTGGTCTTCGGACTGTGTAGGGAGCAGGGATGGGGGCTTGGTTTGCTTGATAAACCTGGTGGCTGGAAACCACACAGATGGAGCTAGAGGGCTGGCTTTCTTCTCCACAACCCCTGAATAGCACTGGAAGGGAATGCAGAACCTGAGGGACTGTGTAGCAGAGAAGGGACTGATTCCTTGTGTTGGGTGTGTGTGGGTGTCTTAGAAGTCAGGCTAGTTTTAGTGTAGGTGTTCCTAGCTCTGTAATGAGCTCACCAGCTTAGCATTTAGCCTTCCCCAACTCCTGGATGGCCTGATAAACCCAACTGTGTTGTCTTGGCTGTGTTTTGTGTATCCTTGGCTATGTGTAAGCCTGCTTGTTCCCTTATTCCTTAGAGAATCATGCCCAGCTCGGGGGTGGCAGTGCTGCTGAGATATTAAGGAGCATGCTGGCCTATGGTTGGGTGGAACGTTGCAGCAGCGTAGCTGGTTGCGGATTGACTTCTTCATAAGATAAGTGATCTTGCTCATTTTACTTCTGCAACCATATTTTCTATTAATGATCATGATGAACATGTTGAATGAATGCTTGTATGAATGTGTGTTGTTTCCGCTGTGTATGATAAACAATTGCATCTGTGCATGTGCATGTTCTACTTCAATGCATCTTGTTATCAGCATTATGTTTTAGCATTTTATTCCAGCATTTCAGTAATTTTTATGAAACCACATGTTCATGGGGATCTTAGCCCGGATGGTTAACGCCATGGCCGCGTCCTCTTCGCCGGTCGGAGGGATGGGGACGTGACAGCATGGTATCAGAGCTCATGTTGCAGCATGGGCCTGAATGAGCCACGAAGATGCAGTGACAGGAACAGAATTTCTTTCTGCCCAGCAGAAATCTGGAAAAATTCAAAAAAAAATTGTTGTCTAAGTGTTGGACAGTCGGATCATCGGAAGGGCTAGTGGGAAAGACTTCCGACGTAGCGGAAGAGCTAGGCGGAAGCATGCCCGACGAGGCGGATTTGGAAAGAAAATTGTGGAAATTTTCTAAGTGTTCGTCGACTATCGGAAGAAAATAGCTGATCGATCGCCCGCCATTGCGGACAGCTAAAGGACTACGCGTCCGACGAGAAAAGCCTCCGACCACCGACGCCGTAAGGAAGGAAAGTTAAAAAAAATTCTAAGTAATGAAAACGTCGACTATCGGAAGAAGATAGTTGATCGAGCGCCCGCCGTTTCGAAAGCCAAAAGCACTAGCCTGCCGACGAGAAAGGACTGCCGATACCGATCTGGTTGTGCCAACGATCGGAAGAAGATCAAGGATCATGTTCCGTCGTTGCGGCTGCGGAAGGGACTATTTCACCGACAGAAAGAAGAAAGTTGAGCCGATCGGAAATTTTTCTAAGTCCTGGAGTCGTTAGCCATCGGCGATGGTTAGTGGATTGAACATCCGTCGTTGCAGTTGTCTAAAGGGCTATCCTTCCGAAGGACAGTGGATCCGATCACCGATGAAAAGGAAGACCAAAGAGGAAATTTTTTGAAGATTTGAAAAATCTTCTAAGTATGGAGATCATCGGAAGGCGTTAGCTGTTTGAGCATCTGATACGTCGGCTGAGTTAGCCGAAAGGACTTCCGATGCCGTCGGCGGAAGAAAGAAGAAAGATTTCCGAAAATTTTTCTAAGTACAGAAAACATCGGAAAACTTTAAAAGATTGGACCGCCGACACGTCGAAAAACTTTAGAAGATTGGACCGCCGAAACGTCGGAAAACTCTAGAAGATTAGTCCGCCGATATGTCGGAAGCTAGAGGAGGATCGGCCCGAAACGTTGGAAAAATTTAGTTGTTTCGACAGCTGATGAATGTCGGAAAAATTTAGTTGTTTCGACCGCCGATATAGCGGAAGAAGCTAGTTGTTTCGATAGCCGATGTACAACGGAGGAGTTAGTCGTTTTGATTGCCGAAACGTCAGATCAATAGTGGAAATGAGAGTCGATTCTGCATAAGGAAAATTTGAGTTTTCCATGGGATTTCCCCAGTAGATTTTGACTATTTTTCAGTGGGATTTTCAGCTGTTTTTCAGTGGATTTTAGAGCTGAAAATGAAAAAGAGGCAGCGATCTTATGCGCTAGATTGCGCAAAAACATAGATTTACAAAAAAAAATTGTATTATGATTTTTCCAAGAGAAGGTAAGCAATGCTGGTTTGTATCAATGTTATGCATCTAACAGTTGTGTTACTAACACGTTTGCAGAGTCATAGTCACCTTCAAGGGCAGTATTCTAGGTAGTGCATTTTGATCAATAAGTGGTGGTTCAGTTATGAGAACCCATGATGGATATGATGCTCGAGATTCTTACGAGCAAGCAGAAGATTCCATGGGAGAAAATGTCCGTAATAGAAATGATGACATTGAGTCTAATGGAAGGAGATTCCAAGAGACACCGTCAGATGTTGCAGCCACGATGAGAAGCTTGATTAAAGCCCAGGAAGAGCAGCATCAGTTGAATCCTGCTATGTTGCAGAGTTTGACAGACTTACATAGAAAGATAGACTCTGGACGAGGTACAGCAAGACCAGAAGGCAGTAAGAGCAGTACCAGGAGAAGGACAAGGACTTCTAGTGGATCATTTGATTCTGAAGAATCCAGCGGGGATTCAAGTTATTCTTCTCATAAAAGGAAAAGAAAGAGACACCATAGGGATCGCTCTCGGGGTCAATTTAAGAAAGCTAAACCTCCTACGTTTGATGGTGAGGTAAAGACTGGACAAGAGGCTGAAGCTTGGCTTCTGAGAATAAAGAAGTACTTTCAAGTGCATGATTATTCAGGAAACATGAAGGCAAGAGTTGCCATATTCAATCTGAATGGAAGAGCATCCATTTGGTGGGAACATTTCAAGCAAGTAAAGAGCATCAGTGAAAGAAGACTTAAGTGGAAGCAGTTCAAGAAGTATTTCAAGCAGAAATACCTCTCTGACAGGTATTATGATGACAAGATTAAGGAGTTCCATGAGCTGAGATTGGGACAATGGACCATGGAAGAGTATGCGAATAAGTTTTTGGAGTTGTTGAGGTTTGTCCAGTACATCAGAGATGAAAAAGTGAAGGTCCAATGTTTTCTGAGTGGATTACCTCAGTCTTACAAAGATAGAATTGAGTTTTATGAACCTAGAACTCTTGAAGAAGCAATAAGGAAGGTTAAGTATTGCTATGAGCAAAGCAAAGGTAAACTCGATTACCATAAGGCATGGAAGGACAAGAAGAATGAGAAGTTTGACCAAAGAAGGAAAGGTTTTAAACCTTCTAACTTTAGGAATCAGCAGAAGCAGCCATCTCAAGCTGCGAGTAAGCCAGTTGGAGTGATAGGAGAAAAGCCTAAAGATCCACAACAGAATAGAGGACCACTTCAATGTTGGAAATGTGGAGGACCCCACATGCGCAGGAATTGTCCACCCGAGAATGAGAGTGCAAGGCCAGCTTATAACGTTCAAGAAGTAGAGACAGTGGGTCAAGTAGAAAAGGCAATTCCTAGGATTTATGCAGCACTGGAGGACCGCCAGGCAGATCACCAGTCAGCTGTGGTTGAGGTAGCAGGTAAGATTGTCGAGCAATCTGTTTCTATTTTGATTGACCCTGGTTCTACTCACAGTTACATTACTCCTAGAGTAGTGGAGATTTGTGCTTTTAAGAAAGTAAAGCATAGGAAGTCTTGGTTAGTTCAGCTAGCCACTGGAACTAAGAGAAAGGTCAGTGAGGTGGTAGAGAAATGTCCATTGGTTATGGATGGATTGGTCACTTGTGTAGATCTGAATGTTCTACCGCTTGGTTCCTATGATGTTCTCATTGGAATGGATTGGTTAGAATCTCACCAGGTGAAGCTTAACTGTTACAATAAGACTTTCGAATGCATGAATGAAGAAGGGAATCTAGTAGTTGTGAAAGGTATTCCAAAGGTAATTTCAGTACGGCAGGTTTCAGCAATGCAGTTAAATAAGTTCTGTAGGAAGGGTTGCCAGTTGTATGTAGCTCAGATTTTGGACGAAACAGGAGATGAAACTCCTAGGTTGGAGGACTATCAAGTGTTACAGGAATTCAGGGATGTGTTTCCTGATGAGATTCCAGGGCTTCCTCCAAAGAGGGACATTGACTTCACTATTGAACTCGTGCTAGGAGCAGCACCAGTGTCCAAGGCACCCTACAGGATGAGTACATCGAAGATGCTAGAGTTGAAGATGCAACTGCAAGAGCTGTCAGAAAAGAAGTATATCCGACCGAGTGTGTTGGGCCTTAGGGAGCACCAGTTCTGTTTGTAAAGAAAAAAGATGGTACACTCAGGTTATGTATCGATTACAAACAATTGAACAAGGTTACTGTGAAAAATAAATATCCTTTGCCTATGATTGATGACCTCTTTGATCAAATGAGAGGAGCAAAGGTATTTTCCAAGATTGACTTGAGGTCTGGTTACCATCAAGTAAGAATCAAGGATGAAGACATTCATAAGATAGCCTTCAGGACAAGGTATGCGCATTATGAGTTTGTAGTGGTACCATTTGGCCTCACAAATGCACCAGCTACATTTATGTGCCTTATGAATAGTGTCTTCAGCAGGTATTTGGATAAATTTGTTCTTGTTTTCCTCGATGACATTCTTGTTTATTATAAGAATGAGGAAGAGCATGAAGAGCATTTGAGATTGACATTGCAATTGCTTAGGGAGCATCAGTTGTATGAGAAATTGAGCAAGTGTGACTTCTATAGAGATAGAATTCAGTATTTGGGTCACATTGTCTCAGAGGAGGGTATATCTGTGGACCCTGAAAAGATTGAAGCCATTGTGAATTGGCCTACTCCAAGAAATGTGACAGATGTAAGATCTTTTATGGGACTTGCAAGATACTACAGGAGATTCATTGAGGGATTCTCCAAAGTTGCACATGCCATCACTTCTTTGCAAAAGAAGGGGATGAAGTTCGGATGGACATCGAGGTGTGAAGAAAGCTTTCAGCAATTGAAGAATCTTCTCACCAGTGCACCAGTATTGAAGGTTGCAGTTCCAGAGAAATATTTTGTGGTGTGTACCGATGCATGCGGACAAGGGCTTGGAGGAGTCCTTATGCAGGACAACCACGTGATATGTTATGAGTCAAGAAAGCTGAAGGAACATGAGAAGAACTATGCCACTCATGATCTAGAGCTTGCAGCCATAGTACATGCTCTCAAGATGTGGAGGCATTACTTGATGGGAAGGAGATTTGAGCTCAGAACAGACCATTGTGGACTGAAGTATTTGTTTGATCAGCCTACTCTGAATGCTAGGCAAGCAAGATGGCTGGAATTTTTATGTGAGTTTGATTTTGAAATCAAGCACATAAAGGGAAAGGAAAATAAGGTAGCTTATGCCTTCAGCAGGAAGGTGCAGGAAATGCATGTGGCATCTCTTAGTATTTTCCAATCATATTTGAGGCAACAGATTGTTAGTCATGTTGCTGGAGATGAATTGTACGAGCAGGTAAAAGACAAATTGCAGCAGCAAGGTCTTGAGAAGAGGTATGAGGGATATAAATTGGAAGAAGATGGACTTCTCACTTATAAAGGTAGAATTTATATTCCAGATGTAGCAAGTTTGAGGCGAGTTGTTATGGATGAAATCCATCAAGCTCCATATTCTGGTCACCCAGGATATCAGAAGACAATTGCTACAGCTAGAAAGCAGTACTTTTGGCCAGGAATGAAAAAGGACTTGGCTGAATACATTTCAATGTGTATGAAATGTCAACAGGTAAAGGTTGAGCATCAACATCTGGCAGGTTTGTTGCAGCCTTTTCCAATTCCAGAATGGAAATGGGAAGTTATTTCCATGGATTTTATTACAGGATTGCCGATGACTTGGAGACAACATGATTCCATCATGGTTGTGGTGGACAAGTTGACAAAGGCAGCACATTTTATACCGGTTAAGTCTACTCATAAGACTTATGACATTGCAAATATCTTCATGAAAGAGATTTTCAGATTGCATGGATTGCCGAAGGCAATAGTCTCTGACAGAGATGTCAAGTTCACTTCCAACTTTTGGAAGGGGTTGTTTGCAGATTTGGGTAGAAAGCTAAACTTCAGCACTGCATACCATCCTCAAATAGATGGTCAGACAGAGAGAGTTAATCAGGTGCTTGAAGATATGCTTCGCATGTATGTGATGGACAAACCAACCAAGTGGGAAGATTACTTGCACTTGGTAGAGTTTGCTTACAACAATGGACAGCAGGCATCCTTGGGGATGAGTCCGTATGAAGCTTTGTATGGAAGAAGGTGTAGGATACCAATG
>LPNX010751670.1:1844292-1887149 GCA_001517045.1 Pseudotsuga menziesii | reverse complement strand
AGCTCATAATGTTTTTCATGTTTCTTTGCTTAAGAGATATGTACATGATCCTAACCATGTGATAAATTGGGACGTGATTCAGGTGGAACCCGAGGGAGAGTTTTGAATCGAGCCAATGCGCATCCTCAACAGGAAGGTCACAATGCTCCGAAACCGAGCCATAGGTCAGGTAAAGGTGCAATGGGAGCACTACGGACCTGAAGAGGCTACATGGGAGCTGGAGGATGCCATGCAATTGGCACATCCATTTTTGTTCAATTCTGCAGAGCACTGAGGCGATACCAGTGTAGCATTTTGTTAATTCTGTAAAGCACTGAGGACAGTGCTATTGAAGGGGGAGGGGAATGTCACACTCCGGTTCTGACCCCGTTGCATTAGATGTATATGGAGTATATATTGTAAATGATCATGGTGTGGAGATAAAGGCCAAGGCCCCACCATTGATTGGTTATGCTATGTTTCGGATTTTAAATTGTCACCAATGGTGTATCGGGGCATGCGGCATAGATATTAAGCTTTTTCATCATGTACATATGCACCTTTAATTAAATGAACCCGACCAGCTACGCTCGCGGCAACAAAATTGAGAAGGGGCATGATTTTCACAAGGATAAGGGTGGGGAAATTGCCAAATCTTGAGCCATGAGAAAACCCATGTGTCACCTTCCTTTGTTTCATCCAACCACCACAATTGAGAATTGTTGCTGGTGGTTGAGGAAGTTATTGTTTTTGGGAGTGGGGTGGCAGGACTGTCAGTCCATGCCTACACGCACACTCCACCCACGGTTGACTTCACAATGGCAAAAGAAAACTGCCACCATCCCTCCATAAAACTCACGACTGCACTCCCTACTCGCGCTATCTCCATTGTTGTTCATGCCTCACGGGATTCTGGTTGTTTTCCACGCATTAGAGGGACGGCATTCTTGCCTTGTCTGTTCACCTCCACGCACAAGAGCTTTCTGGTTTTTCCCACCCAGTTCTTCCTCCATGGATTTGCAGATGGTGTGGCCGTATCCATTCCTCACAGGCCGATTTGTGAGTTCTGCGTTGTTTCTACTCACACAGCAAGCTGGGAGCCACTTGGCACTATCACTCACGATTTTCTTCTATGGAAATCCATTTCACATTCAGGGACTATGTGTAAGTTTACCCCACTGATTTGTGGCTCATGCATGTGTGTTGTCCTTTTTGTTTTGGAGTCTGGTGCAAGTTTCCCTCACGCACAGACTGTTTGGAGTCATTTTCCCCATGTTGTGAGCTGTGCTCACTGATTACGTTTGGGACTGTTGTTTTCCCCACGTTTGTTGGTAGTGTATGCTGATACGTTTTGGGACTGTTGTTTTCCCCACGTTTGTTGGTAGTGTATGCTGATACGTTTTGGGACTATTGCTTCCCCATGTCGTGAGCTGTGTTTGATGTTACGTTGGGGACTGTTGTAATTCGTTTGGGAGTCGTTTTGGCCACGATAGGGCCAAGAACGACCTAGGAATTCATTTTCCCTGTTTAAGCTGTGACAGCTGATTAATTGCCTGCGTACAATGGTTGGTCTTCGAACTGTGTAGGGAGCAGGGATGGGGGCTTGGTTTGCTTGATAAACCTGGTGGCTGGAAACCACACAGACGGAGATAGAGGGTTGGCTTTCTTCTCCACGACTCCTGAATAGCACTGGAAGGGAATGCAGGACCTGATGGACTATGTAGCAGAGAAGGGACTGATTCCTTGTGTTGGGTGTGTGTGGGTGTCTTAGAAGTCAGGCTAGTTCTAGTGTAGGTGTTCCTAGCTCTTTAATGAGCTCACCAGCTTAGCATTTAGCCTTTCCCAACTCCTGGATGGCCTGATAAACCCAACTGTGTTAGCTTGGCTGTGTTTTGTGTATCCTTGGCTATGTGTAAGCCTGCTTGTTCCCTTATTCCTTGGAGAATCATTCCTAGCTCGAGGGTGGCAGTGCTGCTGAGAGATTAAGGAGCACGCTGGCCTATGGTTGGGTGGAACGTTGCAGCGACGTAGTTGGTTGCGGATTGACTTCTTCATAAGATAAGTGATCTTGCTCATTTTACTTTTGCAACCATATTTTCTGTTAATGATCATGATGAACATGTTGAATGAATGCTTGTATGAATGTGTGTTGTTTCCACTGCGTATGATAAACAATTGCATCTGTGCATGTGCATGTTCTACTTCAATGCATCTTGTTATCAGCATTCTGTTTTAGCATTTTATTCCAGCATTTTAGTAATTTTTATGAAACCACATGTTCATGGGGCTCTTAGCCCGGATGGTTAACGCCATGGTCATGTCCTCTTCGCCGGTCGGAGGGATGGGGACGTGACATTTTAGAACGAATGAAGAGTTCAAAGTGTAACCTTGCATTTTTTCCAAATATGGTTCAAGAAGAGTAAGAGAAGAATGTGCTAGTATAAGTTGAAGAGTTGTCGGAAAAAATACAAGAAGATTATCACACTTGATATAAATGGGAGTATCAAATCATAGATTTCCACTTCAAACTAACTTGGTATCTACATCGTTTTATCCTAACAAGCCCATGTATAGGATAACCCCAACCAAATGTGAAGAGATGAACAGATAGGCTCAAGAGTTTCTAGATGGAGGCCTAATAAGTGAAAGTTTAGTCTCATGTTGTACCTATAGTACTAGTGCTAAAGAAGAGCAGGAAATGGAGAATGTGTATGGAATCTAGAGATATAAATATGTAACTAATAAGTACATGTTTCCATTGCCAACAATGGATGATTTTTGGAATGTTTGAGCGGTGCAAGATACTTCTCAAGATTGAATTGAAGAGTGGGTTTTACCATATTTGAAATGGAGAAAGGAATGAATAGAAAACAACATTCAAGATAAAGGAAGGATTGTATGAAGGGATGGTTATGTCATTTGGTTTCAAATCTGTTTCAAGTACCTTCATGAGATTGATGAAGGAGATACTAGAACAATTCTTGGGAAACATTTTTTGTTGTTTACCTTCATGATATTCCAGTTTTCAATAGGATAAAAGAGGAATATTTGAGGCATTTTATCAAGTATTGGAATAGTTGAAGTGGCACATCTACTGATTAACTCAAGGAAATATACCTTTATGCATTAGGAGTTGGTATACTTGGGATTTTTGGTTTCCAAAGAAGGTTTTAGGATGAAACTAGAGAAAGTAAGGAGTATATTTGGATGGCCTAATCCCAAAATCACTTTTGATGTTAGATGTTTCCATGGATCGGTATGTTCCTATAGGAAATGTATTCATAATTTTAGTGGTATAAATGTGTCATTCACTATGTTCATGAATAAGGGAATCTTGTAGTGAATAATAATAGCTTAAATGAGTTTTGAGATGTTGAAAAAGAATCTTATTAAACAACCGGTGTTAGCCTTGCCATATTTCACATTAGAGGAAATTTCAACTTAAAATGGGTCTTCCAACCCTAATACAAATTCCATGTCATCATGTATTAACCAATCAAAATACTTTAAATTCAAAAAGGGAGCAACTATTAAACAAATTTTTATTATATAATTTGGGGATCAGTAGAATTATTTAATAATATAACCGAAATTATCTTGGATATTGAACATGAAATTAATATG
Source organism: Pseudotsuga menziesii (assembly GCA_001517045.1). Lineage (NCBI taxonomy): Eukaryota > Viridiplantae > Streptophyta > Pinopsida > Pinales > Pinaceae > Pseudotsuga > Pseudotsuga menziesii. Next base: position 1,883,546 of record LPNX010751670.1, on the reverse strand, counting down.
CTAACCAATTTTAGGTAATACTTTGACCCATATATAATATATAATAGTAAAAATAATTAATATCATAACTAATATATAATAATATTACTCGGTCTAATAAATTTTACTAATAACATAACAAATATATAATAGTAATAATATACCCATCCATGTTTTATGTAATACGTAATAGTAATAGTAATTAATATTATAATATTTGTAATTCATATTTTATAATAAGTTGGATCCAATAAGTTTTAACTAATATCATAACTAATATAGTAATTAATATTAATATATAATATTATTATATTATAATTAATATTTTATAATAACAAACAAAAGTTGGATCCAATCACTTCGCAGCGCTGGATCTTTACAGAACTTCGTCATACTCCAAGTCAGAAAACGATTTGCCTTTTTAATCTTTATGTGCCTGTCAATTCCCAGGAAAAAAGAGACTGCTAGAGCTCGCTAGAAGCCTTTCTCAATGCTAATTCCTTTTCAAATATAATAGTTGTTGGTGACTTAAATATAATATTGAACGCAAAAGAAAAATCTGGTGGTGTTTATGGGAGAGATCCCATGCTGAAATTGGTGGATAATTTTATATTATCGTGGGAGTTGATCAACTTCAAGCCAGAAAGAGGAAGGTTCACATGGTCAAACAACAGATTGGGAGCAGCTAATATCTCTGTCACATTAGATCGTTTTATGGTGCAGAGTTCTATGTTGTTAGATAAAAAAGTCATCTCCTCTAGTATCTTGCCTAAGATCACCTCAAACCATAATCTGATTTTGCTACAGATCAAAGATGAAGAGGATCTTGGCCCCATTCCATTTCGATTTATTCCATTGTGGAAAGACAGAGATGGATTTATGAGCATTGTAACTACGGCTTGGGACCTTCCAGTTGTTGGATCTCCGAATTTTGTTTGGGAGAGGAACTCATTAACACCAAAGATGCGTTAAAAGACTAGGTCAAACTCACTCAAAAAAATCCAATCAGTGAAAGGAAAGAAGCCCTTCAAAAATTGGAGAAAATCTAACTGGAAATGAAAGAAAAAAAAATTACTCCTGCTTTGCTAGAAAAAGAGCAAAAAGCTCGGTTCAATTCTTTCCAAGCTTTTAGGTGAGATGAAAAATACTAGAGACTAAAGTATCGAATTACTTGGTTGAAAGTTGGAGATAGGAATACCTCCTTCTTCCACAAGCAGTGCAGAGTTAGACTTTCTCAAAATTATATTTCGGAAATCTCCTCCCAATCCGGTGAAGTGGTAAAAGGAATTTCTCAAATCAAACAATTGGCTGAAGTTCATTTTCAAAACCTTTACAGGGAATACGGTTCCTCTGATTCAGTTTATACCTCTAATTTTTTGTCCAACATTCCTAGTTTTGTGAGTGAGGAAGAAAATCATGAGCTAATGAATCCTTTTTCAAAGCAAGAAATTATTGATGTTATTTGGTCCATGGAGCCGGATAAATCTCCACGCCTTGATGGTTTCTCTTTTCACTTTTATCGAATTTGCTGGATAGTAATTAGGAAATATTTACTCCGAATGATCAAAGAATTCTAGGTTAAAGCCAAAGTGGGTGGCTGCACAAATTCCACCTTTCTTGCATTAATTCCTAAAGAAGCTAATCCATCTTCCTTTGATAGATTCAGAACTATTTCTCTTTGCAATGCGTCTTATAAAATCTTTTCTAAACTATTAGCAAACAGACTTAAACCTTTGCTTGGGAAGTTGATTTCTCCTCTTCAAGGAGGGTTTGTAAAAGGGAGACATATTCTGAACAGTGTTATTCAAGTATAGGAAGCTATGCATTCCAGCTTTCTTCGGAAGGAGAAGGGCATGCTTATCAAACATGATATGGAAAATTCCTTTGATAGGGTAAAGCATTCCTTTCTTTTCTCAGTACTCCATTATTTTGGATTTAGCTCTGCCTTTTTAAATTTGATAAAAGCTTGCATTAATGATCCTTGGATAGCGCCATTAGTAAATGGCATACCAGCAAACTTCTTTCAAGCTACCAGGGGCCTTCGACAAGGCTGTCCTTTATTGTCATTTTTGTACATTCTTATGGTTGATTCTCTAAGTAGGAAGCTAACAACAAGAAAAAATGATGGGATCATTCTGGGCATAACTTCAGCAATAGGAGTCGAAGCTATCAACCATGCCCTCTTCACAGATGACACTTTGCTCTTGGGAGGGGCTTCCTTAAAAATGGCAAGAGTTTTCTCTAAAATTATCCATCAGTTCTCTATTATTTCAGGGGCTCTCATCAATAACCGTAAGAGTGCAGTGTTCGGATGGAATGTAGATCAATAAAAAGTTGATGAAATTTCACAGATCTTAGGTTTTGAAGGATATGCTTCTTGGGACAAGGTCAAATATTTGGGTCTACCATTAACTTTGAGACAAAATAATCCTTCTTTCTGGCTGGAAATCATTAGTAAGATGAAAGCAAATATTGTTTCGTGGGGTGTTCACTGGCTTACAAAGGTAGGAAAGGTTATTTTGATCAAGTCAGTCCTCTCATCTCTTCCTATTTACCAATATTCTTTACTCCTGGCACCAAAATCAATTATGGATTAGATATCAAAACTGCTCAGAGACTTCCTATGGAGAGGTGGGAAAGGAAATCATAATCGCATGCATCTAGTTAAATGGGAAACTGTAAAAAGACCAGTTCTTGAAGGAGGATTGCAAATCAAAGATCCAGGAATGTCTAATACAGAAATGGGAGGCAAATTGTTATGGAATTTGTTTTCTAATAAAAAACACCTGGTGAGTCATCTTTTCTGGAAAAAAAATACCTTCATGGAGGAACACTAAGAAATATTCAAATGGAAAATACCCCTAAAGGATCAATTATCTGGAATTTATGCAGGGAAGGAAATCATAATCGCATGCATCTAGTTAAATGGGAAACTATAAAAAGACTAGTTCTTGAAGGAGGATTGCAAATCAAAGATCCAGGAATGTCTAATATAGCAATGGGAGGCAAATTGTTATGGAATTTGTTTTCTAATAAAAAAACACCCGGTGAGTCATCTTTTCTGGAAAAAATACCTTCATGGAGGAACACTAAGAAATATTCAAATGGAAAATACTCCTAAAGGATCCATTATCTGGAATTTATGCAGGGGAGGCCTTGAATTTTTCATTCAACATCTTTATTGAATCTCAGGTAATGGAAGACAGACATTTCTGTGGGATGACAAAATTAATGGACACGCTCCATTAAATTCTAATGTTTCTATTATTGAGATTAAGAACTGGATAATGAATAAAGGAATTCACAGACTGGCTGATATAACTTCTTAAGGCCTCAAATTTTTCGTTCGGCATCTTTATCGAAGCCGAGGTGATGGCAGACAGACCTTTATGTGGGATGACAAAATTAATGGACATGCTCCATTAAATTCTGAAGTTTCTATTATTGAGATTAAGAATTGGCTAATGAATAAAGAAAATCACAGACTGGCTGCTATAACTTCTTGGGATGCCAATGGAAATTGGAACGCATGGTCCCTTCCCTCAATGTCAGAACGTGACCTCCCCAACTTCTCTGGTCATCAAAAATCGCTATTAGACAAGCTGACTAGAATGGCTCCAATTCGTCATACCTGCAAATACACGTGGGGCTAGGGATTTTTTGGATTTTACTCTGCTGCTAACGGTTTCAAACAGCTTCACTTTTCAACGCAGACATGCTCATCGGGATCTTCTGGCTCCCACAACGCAGCATTCTGGAAGATGGTGTGGAATCTACCCAGCATTCCAAAAATTAACTTTTTCATCTAGACTATCATGCACCAAAAACTCTTAACTGGGGAAAACTTGTTAAAAAAGGGTTTTTGGACCATTTAGATGTTTCTTTTGTCATCAAGCTGCTGAGTCTTCAGCTCATATTTTTGTTGAATGTGATTTTGCTCAAAAAGTCTGGGCTATTGTTCTGCGTGGACTGTCTTACTCTCTTTTTTCCTTTAAATGTTGAACCTGTTATTCTCTTTAAAAATTGGCAGTCAAGGTATCCTGGTGCTCTTCCTTCCAGTCATGCATGGAGAAAAATCTGGCAATCCATTCCAAAATTCATTTGTTGGAACATTTGGTTGGATAGAAATGATTTGATCTTTAATAACAAAATCTCGAAACCAGAAATTGTAGCATCAAAAGCTATAGAATTTCTTTTCGAAGCAGTAGGAAACCTTCAAATAGTTGGAACAAGTTTAGAAGATGAACACAATTAGCTTGGTTCAAAGCCAGTGGATAAAATCCAGATGGGTTTAAGCAGGCTTGTCCATTTTGGCAGGTCAGGTTTTCAAAAAAGGAATTTTCAGATTGGTGGCAATTCAAAAATAAAGCCTCGATATTCTTTGATGAAGCGTCAAAAGGAAACCCAGGGAAAGTTGGGGCAGGGGACTTGATTTTTTATCCAGGCAAAAAACTAGAAACAAGTTTCAGATGGGGAGTAGGGAAAACTACAAATAACCAGGTAGAATTATTTGCTATTTTGAAAGCTTGTCAACTTGCAAAGGAAGCAGGTCATAATAACTTGCAAATCTTTGGAGATTATGAAATCATCATTAAAATTTTAAATTCTGATTCAATGCTCAATAACCTCAAACTGAATGTGACCATGCAAAGGTTTCATTTCATTTTGATTGACTGTGACTCAGTTACCTCTTACCACATTCTTTGTTATTTGAATAAGCTGGCAGATTTCAAAGCAAATCAGGGTTTCCTTTTTCCTCCAGGAATGTTAAGCGTGAATGAAGGATCTTTTTATTGCATCCCATTCCATGACAAAAGTTTTTTTGGATGTATGGAACTGAATTTTTTCGGAACAAATTGGAATTGGGTGAAAGCCCAATCTATTCTTTATAAATTAATTAATTATTCGTTTTGGTTTAAAAAAAATTGGATCCAATAACTTTTAACTAATATATCCATCCAAAGTGTCGGTAATAACTACTAGTAATATGTTACTAATTAATATTATAACTAATATATAATATTATTATATTGTAATTAATATTTTATAATAGCATAAAAAGTTGGATCTAATAATTGTTAACTAATATATCCATCCAACTTGTAAGTAACCAACATAGATCCATCTTAAAGGTGGATCTACCAAGCGTCGAGATGGATCAAATATCTCGAGGTGCAAACCCTTTCCCCTCTATCGAATCGAATACTCACCCATTTTGTCGTTAAAATCGTGTCTTCAACATAATATGTGTAGTTGAAAGGCAGGTTGTCATGGATTATTGTGCTACGGGGTATCCATGCACATTATTGCACACTTCCATGGATGATATGTGAAGGGGTATCACTTCATATATTTGATTGTGTAGGTAATATTTGTGGTAATTAATATCATATTGTTATGGCACTATATTAATACTCTTATTACCTATGCAAATCAATTTGTTACCTGCGGAAATTAGTTCCATATCCCCACAAATTAATTATTGTAGTGGATGGCAAATGTATTTATGTATATTCTTGTAGTCTTTGGAAGCATCAAAATGATAATATTGTTATAGTGATAGGGAGGGAAGGTAATGTTTGTATTAGATCATTAATTATTTGTATCCCCCATGTATTAATCCATATTGTTGCAGTCTGTGCATCCACTGAAAATGATAATATTGTTGCAGTGAGCTGGCAAGTAATATTTGTATCATGTCATTAATTATCAATTATCTCGATTACTCAAGTATTATTTGTATTACATTGATATATTATGTTTGCATTACAATGATATCTAGATAGCGCGGGTATTATTTGCATTACATAGTTGGTTGATATATTTTTCACTGCAACAAATGAAGAACTAATATATTATTTGCAGGTTTTTTTTTCTTTTTTTTCTGCCAGCAAATGGAGAATATGTTTAAACCCCTTTAAACAACCCTAACTCTAGTTTCAACATGACAATAATGTTTGAATATGGTTATAATATTTGAATTTTTTAATATTGATGGTTTTAAATATTAAGGTGTTATTACAAGGGATTTAAGAGAAAGGATTTGGACGGGTTTTAAATATTGATGGTGATGAGTGAATGATAAGAGGTTGAGTATTTAGTGTGATAGAGTGCCTTAAAATGTAAAATTTGAGAACTCTAGGGTGAAGCATATTAATTATTGCGTATGATTTACAATAAAAATCACTATTTTTTTTTAAGTTTGAAAAATAACCACAATACTACTACCTCTTAAATATATTTTGAAAAGTTTGAAAAGATCCAAAACAATGATTAATGTGGTTACATTAATCATGAAGAAAAAGATAATAGTAATAGTGTTTAATACCGTGATATTTTTTTATCAGAAAGAAAGTTTATGCAATTTTTTTAAGAAAAAATGTATGTGATTTATTTAGTTTTAAAATGAAAGGTTGAAGGTGTTGAGGAAATGTGAACCTCAACACGATTCATATATGAATTTCTAATTGGCTTTATTTTTTTAATTATGTTTTGATATTTATTTTATTTTTATCAAGCCTGGCAATTTTTTGGTATATTCAATTTTTTTTTAATTTGAGCTGATTATAAGCATGGAAGAAGTTACACATCCCCCCTTAAAAAACTAATGGATTTTAGAATGCGCCTCTCCGTGCAATAAGTAATAACAATAGTAATTAATATTATAACTAAAATATAATATATTATATTATAATTAATATTTCATAATAACCATCAAAAGTTGGTTCCGATAACTTTTAACTAATATAATAACTAATATACTCATCCATCTTTTAGGTAATACCTGACCAATATATAATAATATCATATTATAATCAATATTTTATAATAATCATCATACCTAATATATAAAAGTAATAACAATTAATATATAATAATATTATATTATAATTAATATTTTATTATAACCCTCAAAAGTTAGGTCCAATAACTTTTAAATAATATTAATGTATAAGAGTAGCTAATATTATAAGTAATATATAATATTAATTAATATTAAAACTAATATATAATAATGAAAACTTGGTTCAAATATTAGATGATAAAATATGATATAAAAATTAGGATCACTTTGGGAGCTATGCTAGGGTTTCGTGTTGGTGCGCCTCTGCCTTCTCCGTGCAGATCAACGCATCTTGAAGGCGGTCATTGACCTCCTGTCATGGCCTTCATGCTTGACGGCAGTGATGGTGCTCCCTCGGGCCCATATGATGAACTTGATGCATTCAGACACTTGACCTTTGGTAGATTCAGAAATCCCGAGGATGCTCCAATCCCTAAGTTTGTGAAAAGGCTTGACGAGATCCCTATCATTGACCTCCCCCCTAGCACCCCATGCATGTGGCCATCTCTCTGGCAGATAGAGCTCTAGTTGGTCAGTTTACTGGACTCTGGCCCTCACCCAAAACCACGGACAACTGGATCCAAAACAATTGGAGGCCTCTGATCTCCAATAGTGTTACCTACTATGCAATAGGAAGAGTGTTCTTTCTCTTCGAATTTATTGCTAAAGAAGATCAAGATATGATTTTTTGCAGTGGCCTGTACTTCATGGGGCCCCAAGGCGTTTACCTGAATAGATGAACCCCTGATTTTGACCCAGCAATAGATGTCCCTAAAGTCGTTCCCGTTTGGGTCCGTCTCCTGAATCTCCCGATCCATTGCTAGACTTCGTCGTCCCTGATGGCTGTTGGAAACAAAATCGGTAAATACATTGACAAATCCCACCCCAAAGAGAACTACGACTGTGCCCGAATCTGTGTTAAAGTAAATCTGGAAGCAGGCCTCCCGGAAGTAGTCAAGCTAGTGGTGGGTGAATGGCATCACTTCCAAAATCTAAACTATGAACAATTTTCGTTTAAATGTCGTCATCGCCACGAGTATGGTCATTTCCAAAAGAGCTTCCCTAAACATCCAATAGATCTATAAAAATCCCAAGAAGAAGGATGGACTCAGGAAAAGAGAACCAAAACCAACGTTAGACAGGGCCATAAAAAAGAAGAGAGAAATTAGGACACCACCAGGAAGGAAGAAGCCCCCAAAAACTCCCAGAATGAAGAAGGTAAAAACTCTGTGGAACATGCAAGCGATGCCCCAGAAAGTAGACAAGAGGAAGATCTAGGTAGGGATGTCAAGGATCAGCCAAGCTCAACCGTAGAAGAAAAAATCCCTACTGTTAAAGGGAAAAATCAAGAAGAAAATAGTCATCCTGAGTCCTCGATCCCTTCCTCTAATGAAGAGGCCTCGGAGGAATAGGAAGGGGAAGTGGGGCAGTCTCAACCCTCTCCTATCAAAAAAAAATCCAAACAGGTAAGCAAGACAGACAAAGAACGAAGAGAAGAAGCCACCTACAAAGATAAGCTCATGGGATCGCAAGCCATGATTGATGCAATCATGAATGCCATATTCACAAGACAGAAAGGGCAGGCCAAAGGGGCTTCCAAAACCCCCAAAGGTAAGTAATGAATATTGTCTCCTGGAATTGTAGAGGATTAGGGAGAAAGAAAAAATGGATTCTATGAGAGATCTAATACACATCTCCAATCCTGATATACTTCTGATCTAGGAGACAAAAATGGAGGAAGAAAGCTTCCTCCAATCTGCCCAATTGTTCTGGAAATAGGGTGTTGGTCTTGCTAAAAGTGCTCGAGGTGCATCTGGAGGGATTGGCACCCTCTGGAAGAAAGAATCCTTTGAGCTCGTCTAGTCCTTCTCTCACTCGCATTGGATCCTTTCCACCCTGCACCATAAAGAATCCGGAAATCAAGTAAGCATACTCAATATCTATGTTCCAGTTTTGCTTTCAGAAAAGAAAGATTGTTGGCAAAGCATTCAATAGATTATTTCTTTCCAGCGACCGAAAAACATCATTCTAGCCGGGGACCTTAATATCACTCTTAATACTAAGGAAAAAAAAAGGACGCTCTATAGTCAAATATCCTTTAAGAGAAACTGTGGAGGACGTCATGAGAGATTGGGACCTTGAAGACATTAAGCTAAACCGAGGCCTCTACACTTGGACTAATAGAAGAACTGGTCCTGGACATATTACAGCTAGGGTAGACAGATTCTTGGTCCAACAATCCTTTGTTATTTTAGGGTTCATATCGGACTCGTCCATCTTGTCCTTCAGCATGTTGGACCATAGACAGATCCTGTTGGATCTGTCAGAAGAAAAAAATCTAGGCCCCATTCCTTTCAAATTTAGCCCATGCTACATCAAATAGGTTGGTTTTCATGAGCTAGTCAAATCGGTCTGGGATATCCTGGTTTCTGGCTCCCCCTTTTATATTTGGGAAGAGAAGTTGCATAGACTAAAGAGAGCACTCAAGGCTTGGGCTAAGGCACTAAAATATCCAGCAGCCCAAAGAATAGAAGCTCAGCAAAGATGGCAAGAAGATCAGATGTTGGACACTGCTAGTCTAGAAAAAGAAGCTAACTTCCACTGTATCCTTCACGCAACCTATAGGAATGAGGAAGAAAATATGAGGCATAAATCTAGAATTCTTTGGCTAAAAGATGGAGACAAAAATTCATCCTTCTTCCACAAGCAAGTGGAAGGACGTAAAAAATTTAAAGCTGTGAAGGAGATCCAGAGCCAAGGTCAAATAATCCAGGAGTTTGAAGAGATCAAAAAGGACGCGCGTGACCACTTCCAAATAGTTTACTTTGAAGAGGAGCCTTGCAATCCCAGCTCTCCCATTCTCGACTCGATCCCCCTCTTGATAAGACGCTCCACCAATAAAAAACTCTCAGCTCAGGTCTCGAAGAAATAATTAAAACAGGGCTTGGCTTCTATGGAGCCAGATAAAGCGTCAGGGCCTGATGGGTTCATGGCCAGATTCCTCAAAGTTTGCTGGAAAACCATCAAACATGATCTCGTCAAAATGGTCCTCAAATATCATTCTTGCTCCAAAATTGGAGATAGCACCAACTCGACCTTCCTATCCCTCATCCCCAAAGAAAAAGGAACCACCTCCTTTGACAAGTTCAGACCTATTTCATTATGCAATATTGGTTATAAAATTATCTCCAAAGTCATCGCCAACAGGATCAAAGAGGTTCTTCCCCCATTCCAGACAATCAAGGAGATTTTGTCAAAGGGAGGAAGATCACGAATAATATAATCCTTGTCCAAGAAGCAATTCATTCCAGCATCCAGCATCGTGAAAAAGGTATGATCATAAAATTAGATTTAGCTAATGCTTTTGATAGAGTTAGATATCAATTTCTCTTCCAGTTTATGCAAAGGTTTGGCTTCGATCTAGGATTCATCAGCTGGATTCAAGCCTGTATTAAATCTCCTTGGATTTCCCCCCTGGTCAATGGTCATGTTGCAAACTTATTCTAGGCTTCTAGGGGCCTTCGCCAAGGCTGCCCTCTTTCTCCTCTTCTCTATGCCATCCAAGCCTCAGTGCTCAGTTTTCAACTTAACCAATTTCATCTCAATAATGAACTAATGGGTTTGCGCATTGCAAGAGGATTTAAAGATGTTAACCACACCCAATTTGTTGATGATACAATCCTCCTAGGGGGGCGAGTGTGGCAACTGCCAGGATTTTTAAGAGGGAACTTGATCTCTATCAAAGATCCTCGGGAAGTCTCATTAACTACAGAAAAATCCAAATCCTAAGTTGGAATTGCAATCCGAGAGAAATGACGAACATCAGTAGAATCCTAGGAATTGAACACAAAACCCAGTGGGACGCCTTCAAGTATCTAGGAGTTCCCATCGTCAAGTCCACTCTGAAATCTTCCTCCTAGCTCCCTATCATTGATAAAATTAAAAACAGAATAAACACCTGGGGTGCAGCATGGTTAAGCCTAGCAGGGAAAGTTGTCCTTATTAAAGTAGTGCTTTCTAATATCCCCATTTATCAATGCTCCATTCTCCTTGCCCCAAAAGGCGTTTTAGCCAGCATTGAGTCTTTGCTCAAAAACCTCCTTTGGAAAGGTGGGAAGAAAAATGAGAAGAAACTCCCCCTCATTAGTTGGGACAAGATATCAAAGCCTTTGATGCAAGGAGGTCTTCAAAACGGGAAGTTGGAGATGAAAAAATTAGCGTTGGGCGCTAAAATTCTTTGGAATATTATTTCGGGTAAGACGAACTGGTGCAAATCTGCCCTCTAGAAAAAATATTTCATAGAAAATCGTCTTAGATGTCTGAACAATCCCATGAGGGGAAGAAAAGGGTCTGCTATTTTCCCAATATTGTTGAAAGCTTTCCCCTTCTTCGCATCAAAGATCACTTGGATTCCTAGAAATGAGAAGCAAATCAAGGTCTGGGACAACTCGATCATGGGGGATCCGTCGTTAACTCAATGGCCTGGGTTGGAACTTTTAAAAAATTATATGTAAAGTAGGAATCTCTTAAACTTGTGCGACATTTCCGACTGGAATTTAGATGTTTCATGGAAAATTTGGGATCTCCCTTGTCCAAACCATCTGGAAAGAGACAAGGAAGTCCTCATTAGCAAACTTAGAGGGAAGTCCCCTATATCTAGAAATGCTAAGGATTCAAGAGGTTGGGGGTACAAGTCAGGTTTCTATACTACCTCTGTTGGTTATAAGTTAGTATCGAATCCCAGCAATACGGAGAATCTATCCATTTGGAAAAGTATTTGGGCTGTAAAAAGCCTACCAAAAATTGACTTGTTCACATGGACTATAGCCCAAAATAGAATTCTGACAGGGGAAAATATTTAAAAAAGATGGGAAGGACCCACAAGATGCCCTTTTTGCATTAACAGTGAGGAGACCGCTATTCATATCCTCACATCTTGCCCTTTTTCCAGAGAACTCTGGAAAGCGGCCCTCCCACCGAAAGCTGAGCTCCCATCGGACAACATTCATTCCGTGTTCCTCAATTGGGCGACCAAGGCCCCCTTCAATCTCAAAAATGGTAGAACCAAAGCGTGTTGGATGGATATACCAAAAGTTATTTTGTGGCTTGAAATAAATGCTTGAATTTTCAGGGGGAAAGCGAGGAATGCCTCTCAGGTCGCTGCAAAAGTCGAAGGCCTTCTAGGTGACTGCCTCTCTCACCTCTAGAAATAATCCTCATATGGCTCGTCTCCAGAGGTTGCTTGGCTCCTTAGTCTGTATCCTAATCTCCATCTGGTTTACCAAAAAGTCAAGTAAGGAAGTTCATGGGAAACTAGGATGGAGGAAACGGAACTTGAATCTTGGTTGAGGTGACAACGCACGAAGATCCTGTTTATAGACGGAGCTTCTAAAGGCAATCCTGGGGTGGTAGGGGGGGCGGGGTTATTTTTACCACGGAGGGACAAAAGGAAATTATTTTATCTTGGGGGCTCGGCATGGAAACTAACAATATTGTTGAGGCTCTAGCCCTATGGAAAGGCCTTTTGATTGCCAAGAATCAAGGAATCACCGAGCTCACAGGATTGGGAGACTCGAGAATAGTTATTCAAGCCATGGCCGAGAACACTCTCCCCAATCAATTGCATCTCTATCACCTGAATAAAAAAATCAAGAATTAGGTCCTATCCTTCCTTAAAATCGACTTCTTCCATGTTCTAAGGCTTCACAATAAGGAAGTTGATTTGGCTGCGAATGTGGGCTCCTCGCTAAGTCCTGGGTCCTTATTAATAAATGGTCTTATCTCCTTTTGTGCTCCCCCATAAGACCAAGGTATGGAGAGCGGGGCTGTCCACATGGGCCCGCACCCTTAGGCTCTTCCCTATCAATGGTTTTGACACACATCTGGATGTTTTCAGGGCAGGTGGATCTTGGCCGACGCGTGGGAAAACACTGAAGATCAGGAGAGGCATAAAAACTATACGAAGGATGTCATTCAGTCTGTACGAGCTACATGGAATGTCTCGTCGAAGCTGCGCGAAAGAGTTAAGGTGGTGCAAGGCCTAATGGATAACACATGGGATTTAAATGTCGTGATCATTTCGGTCATGTTTTGTAAGGACATAAAAATGTTGAAGGATAGGGGAAGAGGCAATAGAATTTGGATGATCGACTATAGCAGTGATATTGCAAAAGTGTTGAAGCTGAATTACAGTCGCGCTGAGAGGAATCAATTCTTGGTGTGCATCATGGAGGCCTCTTCAGAGTCCACCAGCTTGTCCATCCCTACCAACCATGCCGATGCAGATATCAGAGAGCTCAAAAGGGCAGTGGAGGTGTTGCAAATTCAGGTTGAGGTGATTGATACAAAGGGTGGTCGTCGCCTTGAAAATGTGGATAAAGATTTAGTGTATATGAAGGGAAAAATCAAACAAGTAGTGAAGAGGTCTGAGAACGATGTTATTGGGTTGATTGTTGCGCTAGATATTAAAGTTGACAAGATGGCCCTGAAACTAGACAAGTTGTAAGTTGCTTCCAAGCCAAGTCCATCGACTCGTCCATGTGAAAAGATAAATTGATTCTGGAATGGGATTTTCTTTTAGATTTGTTGTTGGTTTTGTTTAGCTTGCTATCAGACTCATAATTTCTAGTTTTGTGGGATTTGGATACGTTGAATACCGAACCTTGAATCTATGGTAGAACTTGCATAGCTAGGTTATTATGTATGAACTCAGTACTTAAAATTCTCGTATATGCTAGGGTGTGTTACAATGACATATGGGTTTCATATTCCCGCTTCCTCAAGGGCGAAAAAAGAGAAGCTGAACTCTAATTTCCGCTATCATAAGGGCGTACTGTATTTTGGTCTGGTCCTTGTGGTTATACCACCTTCTTAATATAATATAATCATTTCTATCAAAAAAAAGAAAACTTGGCTCAAATAACTTTTAAGATAGAACTGTGTATTTAATTTTTTTTCCTTATTTTGGGTGAAAATACTACATCAAAATTCGTCCTCATAAATTGATTTTAATATAAAATATATATCTGAGGTAGCTTTGATAAAATTGAAATAACTCTCGGCAGCTTTGATAAAAGTGAAATAGTATAAAAATTGTCTGTGTATTTTTTGACCATTTTCCTTAGGAGGCCCATTTTTCATCGAAATTTACTCCAATGACAAGGTTTTCCAAATGGGTTGTGATGCTTCGGGATATTGTACTTACTTTAAAAGGATGAGAAAGAGAGAAAAAGTGGGCATACTGTGTGAGTATATCCACTACCACCATGATGAAATTATTTACCTCATAATTATGTATACATATAATCAAATCCATTAATATCGACTACTTGCATCTTGGCTATTCTACTCACATTTAAAGGATACAAAAGAGATCAAAAGTTGGCATACTTTGTGAGTTGATCCACCACCACCATGATTAAATTGTTTCCCTCTTACTTTGGTAGAACTATACTAAAATCCATTGAGATTGGATACTTGCATCTTGGCTATTGTACTTGATTTAGAAGGTTTCAAATGAGAGAAAAAGTGGGAATACTTTGTGAGTTATTCCATCATCACGATGATGAAATTATCTCCTTTGGGATTTGGTATAAGACTTGTAATAAAATCCAATTAGACCTCTTCCCAATACTGACTTGGTATGGGTAATCATTCTAAAAGGATATAAGGTCTTAATTATCTCCCCTTTGTCCTATTGACAAAGGAAACATTCTACCAAAATAATTGAACATTGGTTTTAATACCTTCACAAGAAAAATTCGTCTTGATCCCATGGTAAATTTTTAGAAATCCTAAGTGTCCCCCTTTAGGACAGTTGTTTAGTTTTAAAGGGGGCTTCTATTTGGGTTGGAAATTCTTACATAAGTATTGGTGATCATTATACTAGAGTGAATCATTCTTTCACATAAAATTTTATGATGTTCTAGGGTCATATTTCAATTGTTAAACAAGATTCAATGGATTCTACTCGTGTTTCCATTCTATCTTGTTTCTTCCACCCAATCAACTTGTAGGATGGAAATAACACAAAGTAAGGGATCTATGTTTCCTTCTTTGGTTCAAGGTGCATTTGCCAACACATTTTGTTTCTATTTTTGTATATAATTTACAATTCATAACCTAACATCTTTGTAACCAATTTTTGTTGCTCTTTAAAATATAGTCTTTTTTCCAAGAAGTATTTTAAACCAGCATGATATGTTTCTATCTTGAAGCATATTCCTATTAGGTAAGGACATCATTGTTTGACTACATGTAGTATGGTCAATGTGTATTTCTCATAAACGGGTTTGATTAAGTTCCTTCCTTTAATTTGGTGTCTTTAAAAGGAAAGTAGCCTTCCTCCTTACATTAAAATTGCACCAATCCCTTGTCACGAGACATCACACTCCAAAATAAAGGTTTTGGTGAAGTTAGGTGTGGCCAAGACAAGAGTTCTACAAATAGAATCCTTGAGTTTTTCAAAATCTTGGGCTACCTCTTGAGTCCAATAAAATGAATCTTTTTTCAAAAATGTTGTTAGAGGTGCTACTATTCAACCATAGTTCTTGACAAATTTGTGATAATAATTTGTCAATCGTAAGAATCCTACATGATTCTTCTAGGTTTTGGGAATTCTCTATTTCAACATAGTGTTAATTTGTTAGGGTCCACTTTGATGCCCTAATGAGATACAAAATGACCCAAATATTCCTCTTATTGAATATCAAAGGCACACTTGAATGGTTTTGCATATGGTCAACATGTTTAATACCATGTCAACATGTACATGCACTTCCCAATTTGATATAGATTAGTATATCAGTTAACATGATTTTCTTAATAAGGATTTAAAAATAGAATGCATCAAGATTTGAAATGTGGAATGTGCATTAGTAAGGCCAAACAACATCACAAAAAACTAATCATTTTCATGTACTCTAAAGGTTGTTTTGGGTGTATCTTCTTCCCTCATTCTGATTTGATAATATTTGGAATGAAGATCCAACTTGGTAAAGAAAAATGCTCTATGTGATTATTCTAATTACAATTCATGAATGGAAAGAGTAAGAAACTTGTATTTAAAGGTGATATTGTTGTTCTCTTTATAATATGGACACATATGAATGTTGACACATATTCCCATGAGGGAAAGGCTCGTCACTTAAGGGAATGTTTTGAAAGACTCTAAATATGCCCTCCTTTATTTTTTTAAGATGTGGTAACATTTTACATAAATTGATTTTCACAAATGATCTTTCAAAAAGAATGGAGAGAGCCAAAAATATAAATCCCAAAGATATTTGGTGTTGATAAAAGGTTAGGCAATAAAGTGCAAGTAAAATTTTGTGAAAGAGAAGAGTGGTAGCATACTTGATTAATTACTCAGATAAGAAGAATGTTGCAATATTTTAAGATAAAATTCAACTCAAAATTATGAATTGGGAGGAAAATATAGAAGTAACATTAAATTGATGGGAATATTTACAATTTTCGTTATTCCAAATCATTAAGTTGCACATGGCTATCTACTTAATGCCTCATATTATATCAAGAGTGCATGAAAGAATAAAAGAAAAAAAACCATCAAACAACTTCTCAAGGATCCTTTTCAAAAAATAATTTGGTACCAAGGCATTTGTTTATGAGTCTATAAATTGTCTTCCATGCATGGCCCTTCAAATTCCTATTGACCTAAAATAAATAAAGAGTAGAATTATGATTCACCCTCGAGGATAGGGATGTGTTTCCCATAGACCTTGAAAGATAAATATCTTGAAAAAATACATAGACACTTGTTGCTCTCAGATTAAATAATCACTTGTTGAGTTCTTAATGGTGATGTCATCAAACCATAACTAGATCTCCTTTTGGGTTAGTTGGACAATTCATTGATTTGAGAAACTAGGCATGATTTGAAAGTCTTTAATTGATCTCTAAATTCATGTTTTATGAGCAAATTGTCCTCCTGCGAGATGTAGGGCCCCTCCAACTCCTTGATGGCATCGACACATTTAAATAAAATCTTGTTTTTCCTATCTTTAATGATATTATGACCACCAATCAATAGTTGGAGATTGTCTAGGAAATCGTCCCAACCAACTCATATTTTCTTCAACCTTTTATTATAAGGAATATTTTCCTTCTATCTCTTATGCAGGTTCATGTGATTCAATTTCTCAACAAATATATGGACATAGTTTCTACAAAATCCTAGTCATTGTAGTTCACATTGGAAAGTTTCACTTATGGACATGATCCTGGTAGGAATGCAAGAGGATTAATGTGTCAATTTCCATAGCTTAGGTGATATATTAACTTGATATTTGGTATTACCTTCTACCATTATTTTGACCCCTTGTAGTAGTCATTAATGATTCCTTTTCTTGATAAAAATTAATAGGAAATCCATATAAGGGATCGTTGGGTACCTGCATATTGAAAGGTGGGAAAACAAAGGCACCAGATTCAAGGATGCTTCTAATTATGACACCTTTTTCTTCAAGGAAACATTTTTATGCAAATTTCCATTCATAGAATGTGACAAATATATCCCATATCTTGGTGAATTTTCAATGCTTCTTCAATCCCTAAGCTCTTAGTATCCAATATAGTATTACTATTTTCTAGTAATTTCTTTCCTCTAACCCTTACCTTCAAAATATGAAGTATATTAGATCATGGGTAAAATTCATCATGATTCAAGGTGATGAGGTTGTACTTAAAGATAAGAGGACTCAACTAGTGATCATTTATTTCAATCAACGAATTATTTTTAATCCATGTTGTGGCTCAAGGGGGGGATTCATTCACTTGGTCATCTATCTCCATGTCATGTGAATTTGTCTAGAACGTTAGGCTGGTCAAGCCTTGGGGATATATTCCTCTTTGGTATTATAGGAAGAGTGCATGATTTTATCATCTTTGGGATAAAAGGATATCTATCCTCATCGTCACCACATGAACCAACAACATTCCCATGTCCTCCATTGAGAGAAGTGGAGGAATAATCCTCTTCCAGAGGAGATGACTTTATCCACTACCATTAATGACACGAAGCTAACCTTTTTTTCTTGTCCCCAAACCTACTATTTGTTTCAAGGGTAGAGAAGTCCCAATGGCTGGAATTCGAACCACTTTTTGCCATGTTTTATTCTTGCTACCTTTGGAGCCGACCAAATTGTGTAGGTTATCCTAAACATTTTCCCCCTTAACCTCCTTATGGATATCTCCATTATCATCTCCTCCCTCTGCTAGATGGGTAGGCTAAGGAAAATACTTGTTCAATTTAACTTTGTCCATATGAGCATGGAAAATCCCTTCAATATCATAAGTATGCATCACTTTAACCTCCTCTAACTTGAGTCTTTAGAGACCTCACACAATTTCATACAAATGAACAATGCTTCTCACTATGATGCCTACATATCTGATGCAAGTAGAGATGGCCTACATTTTTTTCTTCTTCCTTTAAATAAAATTGACCATGTGTTATATTTATATCCAAACTATGTAAGGAAAAATATATCGCACATGAACTTTGGAAGGAGGTAAGATTTCCCTTCAAAGCAAAAAAGGAGGATATAAGTAAAATTTCCATCATAGAAATTGTAAGTTTTTGGAGAAATGGATCTATAAGCTAAATAAAACAATAATACAATTAGCAAGAGATAGAAGAGAAAGAATACAAGTAATGATCCAAAGAAGTAATCTTTATTCACAATTAATGCTCCAATAGAATACATGAATAAATGCATGATTAATGAGGCACATGCCTTCATATATAGGAAACCTAGGTTCAGCTTAATTTGCATGCACAAGATTAATTCTAGTGCAAACCTCAGTAATTACCCCTAAATTATCAAGTGTGTTAAGTTAAGGAAGCAATAATGATCATGCAATTGCTAATAGGGTGTAACTAGGCTAAAGACACTCTACTGAGGTGCTTTTGTGCCTAAGATTAGACAATTTCACCCTCCTTGGAGTGTAAACTTTCCATGCATGAGTGTCTAGGGTTAACTATCCATAGGAAAACCTTATGAGGTATTTAACTCAATTATGAGTGTGAAACTAAAGTCTAATTAGCCTAAATTAGTCAATTAGGTAGTTAACTAAGCTAAAATAGTCATTATTCAATTAATTGAGCCTTAATTGCTAACATAAGTGCAAAAAATCTAAAAATATGAAGGCAACTCATGAAAGAGATCCTTTAATCCCAATAAAATATAAATAAATCCCTAAAAAAACGGCAATGAATAAAGCCACATTTGGGTTTTTACCCTTGTGAGTGTGATTTTGAGGGTAAAACAAGGTTTTTACCCTAGTAAGTGTGCTTTTGAGGGTAAAGAAAGGGTTTTTACCCTAGTAAGTGCACTATTGACCTTAGAAATCCAAAATTGGTTCAAAATGAATGTGCATGTACACCAACAACCCCCCTTAAGCTTAAATTAGGTGAGTATGATGCACAAATAACTGGGTCCTAGAATTTTGTAGACATGTTAGGTACCCAAGTACATAAATAAACACACCCTAAAAGTGGGAAAAGAGGGAAAACCTAATGGGACCCTCACCCCCCCTTCCCACCAAAAAAGGAGGATAGTGTTGAGTGGACTTTGGTAGTCATCTTCACTCATGATCACTCTCATGTCCATCTCCTGCCAACGTTGATTGTGATATCCACTTGCAACATGCAAGTTTCCTACCAGGGGGTGGGGGAATTAGTTGCCAAGGTTAGTTCTTCATTGGATACTAATGCTTCTCCTCCATGGTAACATCCCAATATGAATTTCCTATATCTTTTGAAAAATACTTTGGGTCTCATATACTAGCCATGTAACTATGGGTGTGCATCAAGGAATCTGTAGCAGTGAGTTCATGAGGATAAATTTGAGAATATGAGTGGGTTCACTATGTATTTGTTGGATCTCCAACTATATCACATGTTGCATGAAGCATACGATGTGACCAAATTGTTCTAGTTGTTAGAACTGCAACAACACGTTCATCAATGTCAACAACTTCTTCATTTGGATCTATAGAAGGCTCTTCCTTAGTTGAATGGATTATCTAAACTGGTGCATTTCCAAAGATGGTAGGGATAGTGCATGGCTGCAAGGAAGGAGATATATTATTTGAAGCTTCTGATTCAATAACACAGGAAGATAGTGGTTTGTAAAATATAGCAACAAGTGCATGTCCTCTAGCTTGTGGCTTTTCAGTTTTTTTAGTTAACCTCTTGAGATGGTCATGGATTTTGATCACTTCCTCTCAAAGAAGATGTCTAAGCTACTCATTCTCCTTCATAATACAATATTGTTCTTCATGATTGTATTTCTTGTAGTAAGTACATATGATTTTGTCCTTCTTGATTTTCCAATATTCGAAGGAGGAGTTTTCCTTATTAAATATAGGATTTTTCTCCTTCTTTCCTTTGTTTTATTCCTTTTGCTTGAATTCTTTCTTGTTGCCCTGATTTATAGCGATTGCATCGGACTTTGAAGACATAAAAGATCCCATTTGAACAATATTATCTTTCTCATGGATCAGATATTTAGTAAAAGCATCCAAACAAGGATTTTTCCAAGTAGTTCTAAGATCTAGTTATGTAGCATGATAGGTAGAAACAAATACTGAATACCCTAAACCCAATTTGGATGGGATTGAGAGTATTTTATGATCATATTTCTTGTCTACTCCATGTACCTTAAGTTGCAACAATAAATATTTAAACTTAGTGAATAAATCTTCTATTGTATCAAATTACCTTGGTTTAGACTAATGAGCTCAGAGTCTACAATTGATGACCTTTCATCTCATCCTACCTCCAAAGGAGTCCTTCCAACTTGGTATAAACTTCACTAGGATTTTTCATAGCTTTTATGTGTGATATTAGGTTAGCATAAATCAATATAGATATCATCCCAAATGCTTCATCCATTCGTTTGAACCATTTTTCCTTTTCCAATGCTAAATTTGACTCATTTTATGTCCCTATTGTGATCCCCTAGAGGCGTTCTTAGCGAAATACAATCACAATATTTTCCTTGTAATCAAAGTAATTGAATGGGGTAAGAATTAACTAGGAATAAATACCCCTTAAAGGTGATGAGATTTGGTATTTTTATTCATCTGCAAACCTATAAAAAAAATTCTATAGAATCCCCAAGGCATTGATACAGTGAGATTTTGTAGCAATGGATCTAGAATCTAAATGAAACAGTAACATAGTTAGCAAGAGATAGAAGAGAGAGAGAATACATGTAGTGAACCTAACAAGTAATCTTTATTAATAATTAGTTCTCTAAGAGACTACATGAATGAATGCATGATCAATGAGGCATTGGCCTTCATATATAGGAAACCTAGGTTAGGCTTAATTACATGCACAAGCCTAATGCTAGTGAAACCCCCAATAATTGTTAGCCTCGTAATCCTAAAGTTCTATAGTTTAAGCACTTCCATAGATTAAATTCTCTTATAAATTAGATTATTCTAGTTTATTATGAGGACACCTAGCTTCTATGTAAACTACGCCTATCATATTCACGTGATTATGTGATTAGTTGTTCTCCTTGAATTTAGTGTAAAGTTAAGCTATATAAACTAGTTCTTTTCTCAAAGTGAGATAAGTTGGTTTTTCAGTATTCACTTCTCTTTGTAGCATATTTTCCTTATTCATAAAATCATGTGTCTATGGTTTGTGATTTACCTCATTTGGGTATGTGTCCCAGTACCATGAGCAAGACGTGGTGTAGAGATTTTCAAAGGTCAACCTACATAGAAGATTGGAGAGAGAAAATTTGAGGCAAGCTCAAATAAGAGGCCGAAGTGACCTCTATAAAACTTTTCCTGGCTTGTAAAATATACCTTATTGATCATTGTGATATACCTCAATGATTAATATCCCCATGATGAAGGTGACACATGATCACTGCAATCTACCTAAGTGATTAAGGTCTTCCTCCACCTTAAAAATCTACCTCACAGATCTCACCCATGACAAACTCAACAAATCTATCACCTAACAGAACTCGACCGAAGCAACCTTTGGAAAAAACTAAATCCATCTTGTGACCTAGGGAAAAATATCAATATAACTTAATAGCATGACCTTTAGCAGCATCTATAGCAAGCCAATGAAAAAATCTGAGGAGATATTGGTAACATTTTCAAAACTAAAGTCAAATGTTGTGTTGAAGTAGGAAAAAAAGAGAAAGCATTTCTTCATTAGATTTGGTGCAATTTGCAACCCGGTGTTCCATGCATTTAATATTTGTCCAGATGATATCAACCTTGGTTAACCACCTCCCATAGGTGCACATAAATCAACATAAAGTGACTTGGTATGTATGCAATTTAGTTAATTCATGTTTCTACACCATTCTAGAAAAGGTTGAAACGTATGTTTTGAAACCATGGAAAGATGAATTAAATTCCCAACAAAGAAATTGACTTCATTGGAGAAATTGTGGTGGATAGGGCTCAAAAATGTGACCACAAAAATACGACACATAAGGACATGTCCATGGGTTTAAAAAATGGGGGGAATCCATTTTTTATTTTTTTATTTTCAAAAGTAACTCGATTTTTGTATTCAAATGTAGAAAATACATATGGTTGTACATTAATTTGCCTTATGTGATTAATTGGGCCTCCATGCAAGAAGAACACATTGTGTGGTAGTATTTTTGTTTTTGGGACATGAGGCAATTAATATAGTGCCTTGTTCTTTTTCACCTTTGGAAAAAGTGTGTTAATTTTGATAAGGGAAGGAATGCTGACATAAAGGGGGAAAGAGGATGAAATTAATTTATTCTCAGTTTTGACAACTTGTCAAGTTTTTAAATTTTAACAAATTCAATTTTAATCTTGAAACTTAGAGATTCAGAAGAGTCTCGCTCAAATCTCTTTTAGCTTCTCTTTTCATCAAGACTTTTAGAGGGTCAAGGCAAAACACCTAACAGTGATATTTTGTGTGCGAAGTGTGGGATATTTCATGGTGCTTAATATATTTTTCTTTATTGGTGTTTTAAGGATTATTCAATGTAGAAGTGTGATCGATCATCTGCAATTTTTTCATTAGTACAATTGACCATCACTCAATATGTATAAGTTAGTCAACTTATTCACTAATTCAATAAGTTAGATGGCCACAAGAATTATAAATCTTGAAGTCGCTACATCCAAAATACTTTAATTTACAATGAATTTTGTTTTATATTTGTGATGGTAATACTATTGGATTTCCCAAATAAGCAGACATGCAAAACAGACAGAAAGCAAGAGAAAACCAAGATAAATCAATGTGAATGCACAATTATCATTAATTGTAATTGTGATACACATATAAGTACAATGTAAGGTGATGTTTGGTTTCATGTTCCAATATGTCCCTTGTAATCCTCATTATTTTTCATCTTTCTTCAATATTACCTAACCCAAATGGATTAGGTTTCCAACATACCCCCTTAATATGAAGGGGTGTATATGAGTCCAATCATAGAGATAAAATATGGAGAATAATAGCTACAAATCATTGAAGGTGCTCTCTAAATCAATAGCTAGCAGAAGTTGATGTCTTCTACTAAATGGTTGGTTTTGAATGAACACTAACTAGTCAAAGTTATGAAGAGGTGGTTTAAGGATGAAAACAAACTCTAGACTTTAGCACTCACTTTGGCACTGGCTTAACGGTTCCATATGGAACTTGGATATAAATCGGGTTTTCACTCATTGGTTCCCTCTAGAACGTGTCTCAAAGGCTCAATGGTTCCCTCTAGAACTTGGCTCAAAGGCTCATCGGTTCCCTCTTGAAAATGGTGGTTTAAGGACCACCAGAAAGCAATGTCTAGCAGAAGAAACAAGAGGTTGGTGTATTCTTTTATATGTTTGTTTTAGGAATACCAAATCATGCCCAAGTGGAACATGGCTCTGACTCTATCTTTTCCTACAGCTGTGACTCTAGCTAGGTGGTTCTAGCTTGACGCTAGAGCTATGATTCTGACAAGGTTTTGGTTGACTCTAGCTCTAGCTCATGCTTTCTTGTTCC
Source organism: Pseudotsuga menziesii (assembly GCA_001517045.1). NCBI lineage: Eukaryota > Viridiplantae > Streptophyta > Pinopsida > Pinales > Pinaceae > Pseudotsuga > Pseudotsuga menziesii. Next base: position 1,859,694 of record LPNX010751670.1, on the reverse strand, counting down.
CACTCGCTTGTTCTTGCTCACTTGTTTCTGACTATCAGTCACCCCCCTTCTCAAGAAAAAATTAAGATATATAAAATATTTCAATCGCAATAAGTTTCATTACTCGAGAACAAAATTTTTGGTATGACTTATATATCTTCTTGGTTGTTGACAACCATTTCCAAGAAGCAATCCAACCATAGTCAATATTTTCTCTTGCATGTTTCTTTGGGATGAAGCATATGTCTGAAGAATGAGTATTCTTTCCACCATTCTTACAAGGATGCAGATAAAACACCAATATTCCATGTAACCAACTAGATGACAATGTTGGAATTTTGAAATCAAATTCAAATTGAAGAAGGCGAAGATGAACTTTCTTGAAGGAGTCCAACACTCTGGAAATAAATAAGTTTGGAATAATTAGGAATGCCAAAGGTCACTTCCTTGTCATATACAATAATGGTTCCATGATTTTTATGGATGATCTATTTGAAAGGTATAATGATGGGCTTGCAAAGTGTACGCATAACCTATGTATGACAAACTTCATCTTCGTTTTTTTTAATTGGCATCACTGATTTGAATATGTGCATCTTAATGCGTAGGTTGTTGACTGTTCTTAACAAGAGAAGATTTAGAATGTTGATTCTTTTGTATTATCTCGTCACATTGGACCTATGATTCAAGTTTAAGAAATTCAATTGTGTCATGTGAATATTGTAAACAAGTTTGAACATATTGGAGAGTTTCCTTGTTGATTGAGAGTGTGTCATCAATAGCAGTGAATATAAGAGTGTTCAATAACTCTAATATTATTTATTTCTTGGCCTTTTAAGGAATGAGAAAAGGCACAAAGGTTTCTTGCAACTCCACCCTTTGACAATAAGACTCAACAACCAAAATTTTGGACTTAAAAGATAAAGGTGTCGAGTTCAACTGAGAGTGCATGCAATTACAAATTCACTTAAACTTACTTCCAATTTGAAACTTACAAGAGACTATTGAAAGTACTTCCAATTTGAAACTTACAAGAGACTATTGAAAGTACCAACATATAAATATACTTACAAAGTTAATTATTTGTAAGTTACAATCCGATGATGATCCTCAATTTGAATTCAAATTCAAAAATTGAATGCTTTACCTTTGAGTCTTTAATCGCGTGTTTCTGTTGTACACACATGGTGCATTGGTTTCCAACAAGGACAAGATTGAATCCAAAAAAAAATTGCATGGGTGGTGTTACCCTCTAGATACTTTGCAGTGTGCCATACTAGATTTCCAAATAAGAGCGATCATTTTTTATACGTAAAGGCTAGCTTTGGGCTTGATTTATATAGAGTGTTGGTCTAGCGAGGCTCAAGGCCCATGCTTCGGTCATGGAAGGCCCTATTGGTTTTCATTCTAGGAAGTGTCAAATTATTGGAATATTTGATTTCATATTGATTTGGTGTAATTCCCTCATCATGCATGGATTTTATGCCGATGGGTTGGTCTCTTATGCTTATTAGGATGATTCCATTTGGACACATGGCTTAGGAGCTCACAACCACACCCATTTTTAATTATTTGTAGAAGGTGATTGCACATGTAAGGATTGTCATACCCATATTATCACACTTAAAATACTCCCACTTGGACCTATGTTTATTATATATAGACCCTCCTATTGGCTCAAGCAAGAAAAATAGATGATGATGTCATCATTTGAAGAAGCCATACCACATAAAATAGGAGGGTATTGAGGGGGAAAGCATAATGTTGGGATTATATGGGGCATGATACCCTCCTACCATGCTCAAAATTACATCAAAGTTGCATCAATTCATAACATTTATCATTATTTTATGTTGTATGAGGTTGTGTCCCTGCCTTGTGGGTGATAAAGCCTAAAAACTCGTTATACAATCATTTTTAAGTTATTTTAGATATTTTAGGTTGGTCGGATTGTAAGGGAGGTTAAGCTGTCCTAAAAACATATAAATAAGGAAACTCCTCTTCATATTGAATTAAGATCATGGGATCAAATGAAGCACTACTTATCTTTTCCTTTACTCTACTTGGGCTAAAGTGATGCACAACTCCTTCTCTTGGTGATTTTTTGGGTTTTAAAGAATGGAATGAGATGTTCTAGTCTTGTTATTGATGATTTTTTCAAGGATTTTTCTAGTGGAAGGATTCTTGGGAGTATTTATGCTCTCTTATCCTTGTCTCTATAATTGTGGTAAACTCTCTTATGTTTACTTGTCTTGCTATGTCATGAGGTGACCAATATAAGGTTAAATTCTAGGGTTTTATGCACAATAGCTTGTATTGTTAATTAGGATACTTTATCCATATATACTTGGAGATTCTCCTAAAAAAGGATTTTGACTTTACATTTTGTTCTAACTAGGAGATTAATCTACATAACCTAGCTTTTAGGTTTCTTGGTTTTGTCATAGTTCATACAAGTACAATTTTCAAGATTCTTAGAAGAGGTGTTGATAACGAACCCTTGTAGCCTTAAAAGAGGAAGAATTAAGCATCTAAAATCCCCAATCTTCACTCTATCATATTTTTATTAAATTCATGTACTTTTATGCAAAAAATTGTAAAATTTTAAAATTTTAAAAATACCTAAACATAATATTTTCTTGAAAATATTCCAAAATTAGTAAGTTTTAAGCTTGGTTATTTAGATCTGATTTTTTTATTTTTATTAAATTGATTTCTATGATAAAAAAAAATCTAAATTTTCATAAAAAGTGGAATATTTGGTAAAATTTTATTTTTCGTCAAATTATAGGTCATTCGGGAGGACCCTAAGGGGATTTGACCTATATGATTTCACTATGGTTAGAGTGGTTTCGTGAAGATTTTTTGTGACCATTTCAGTCCCTAAAAATTCTCTAACAAGTCTTTCTCTATGCCTAACAAGTGTTACGTCTTCTCCTCTTCGTCGTGAGCTTTTATTCACTATATTTTATGACGGTTGGTTTGATAGATATCACCAATTTTCTATCGTTGTTTTTCATTGTGGAAAAATGAATGCGTGTAGATTGAATCAGCTCCAAATAATACTTTACATACATCGATTCAAGTGTAATTCCCTAAGGGGGGTTAGGTGTGCCCCTCTTTGCTAGTCACACGGAGGTAAAGATTGTGAAATTTCGACAGTTGGTTTGAGAGGTATCTCCATTTTTGTCTCACTATTTTAACTATATTTTTTTAATAAAAAATATCAGTTATACTTTTTCTCTTAACTCCCCTAGTCATTTAGTTAATGGTTCATATCTTTTGGTGATTCCATTTAGGCATTCATTTACTATCTTTCAAGGAGATTTTGTGGGGATAGTCTTGCTTTCTTAGCGTGATTTTGCAAGGTTATTTATACAATATTTCAGAGATCCTCTTGTGTCCTATAAGACTATGGTTTAAATAGGAAGTGGGATGCATAGAGGTGAATATGGGTGCACTTCCTTTTATCGTTTTGATCATTAGCATGAATTCCACTCTTTTCAATCGGGTCAACATATGACATTTGGATCCACATAAGTACTTTGGGTTGACATATCTTGCGACAACGACCAAGTAATCGTTTATGAGGTAACATTGTGTGGATCCTTTGTCGAGGACAAATAAAAATTATTTTCAAGGTGGTCCCATGTAAAAATGACACTTTGTCATAAAAAAATCACTTTGCAACGTTTACACCTTTTGCATAAAACAAAAGAAAAGTGACATTTTTTGCAATAAGCTTGTATTGTCAAAGACGACACTTTACCGGTGAGTCATGTTCTTTTTTTGTTCTTGGTATGATTATTGTTAAGGACTAATCCTACATGTCTTACCTGGAAATTCCAAATAAACATAAAAAGGGTACTCAACAAGGGTAAATTCTCGAGGTAAGTTTTTGTTTTGTACTTTGGTAAGATTGATTTTTTAGCACTAACTTGATAGGCCTTATCTGGGGACTCCACTGAAGAAGAAATAAAGCAAAGAAGTACATTGAAAGGAAAATCCCTCAGCAAATCATCAATGCAAAGAATGGACACATTTATCAGTTGAGAAGAAATAAAGTTCATCTTGGCAAATCCACTAAAGAATTTAACATTTATAAGTCTTGTTGGATGCATGAACTTGATGGCCCCTTGGATATTTCAAATATTTGGGCTCCCACTCATGAAGAACCAAATGTATCTCCATGGGAAATCTCAAAGTTTTATGGATGTAAGGATCAAGGTTCAGCTTATCTTATCACCTTTATCAAATTTATAGGAGAAAAGGGCATCATGTATAAATATGACATGATAGAATGCCTCTTAGCTAGCTTCAAATGGCATGCCTTGTACTAGTATGAATATATTGGAAACAGGAACAAACAAATATTTTGCATTCTTTCTGGAAACATTTTGGAATTGTTGGTGTCCCAATGACATTGACCAATGGCTACCTATTATTCAAGGATTCAAGAAGTTCTATGATAGGTCCTGGGCCTCCCTTGAAGGAAGAAAAACATTATAGTTCATTGATAAAACATGATATCATATTCTATGATGAATAATGGGTATGAAATTGGTTTGACACAATGGATTTCTTAGAGGTCCTGGGGTATCATAATCCTCTCCATGGATTTCATCCATACAAGGATGAGTGGTTGAAATACATTCCTTAATTTCATCCAGATAAGGATTTAGCCGATTGGCATGTTATGTCATTTAAGGAAGCTATTTCAAACTTAAAAGTGGTTCATGAAGATATCAATATGAATATTTTTAGGTTGTCTTTTGACCTAAAGAATGGTGATTTATATGAATGGTATGAGGAGCTTCCTAAGAAAGGAATCCACTCTCTCAAAAAAATTATCAAGGTTTTTTGTGAGAGATGGAAACCTCATTTCAAAAGGGATATTGGATATCTAATGGATGATGACATTGTTAGATCACCAAATAAAGATAATGATGAAGATCAACCTCTAGAAAACTATCATGAAGAATCCATTATTGAAGAATCTTTTAAGGAAGTTGAAGACGACGATTTTTCGAGTCCTGTGATCCAAGAACGGAGTACTCTTGAAGATAAAGATGAAGATGTTACAGAAAGTGAAGTCTAGAATGTCTCTGATGAAGGATGAGGAAAAGACTTTGAAGAAGAAACATATAAATATCAACAAGCCTTGATTGAAGAATATGAAGAAACAATGAGTTCTCCTTACCATTATTTCGAGGATTCTTATTATGAATCGGGCCTTTCGAAAGAAAATGGAAGGAATTCTATGTCTAACGAAGAAGATGACGATTATTGGATTTTCTTAGCACTCCCACTTATGATTCTTCGAGGTTCAGGACTATTGTTCTTACACATTTGGGGTACACAAGTTCCAAAGTAGATACATGTGATATTTTACTGCCATGCAAAAGTGAATAGGGTGTTAGTTTGGATAAGATAGAGTCGATTATGTATGAAGATTCATAGCACAATGAAGACGCTCTTGAAAATCCACCAGATATTGAAATTATCATAAGTATACCGTGGATGCATCTCTTTATTCTCTCGAGGATGTCAAATATGGAAACCTTTTTTTATATTGATGATGATTGCTACAAATGTGATTTGGTACCTTTTCCTGATGAGAATGATACGTGTATGGATTCTTGGAAATTCCTAAGAGATCCTACTTATCATTCTTCCAATGAGGAAAGTGAACATTTTAATGATCTTGGAAGGCCAATATTAGATGAAATTCCTCAAGATATAGTTCAAACATACTCACTCACCATTGATACTTATAAAGGGATTCATATGGGGATATTTGTTGTTGATGTTGAACAATTGAGTGCACTTTCTCAGGTAGTGGATTTCTACTAGAGTTCTCAACTACGCCTCTCGGAATCTATTGGTAAGTTTTGGATGATGAACTTCAATGGGGTAAAATCCTGATCATATATGGGTGCACGTATTGTATTAACTTCTGCATTTTGTCATGTTTATAATTTCCCTTTCATTTAGAATTTTTATGGTACTAACAATATGGTTAAGCACAAGGATCTTCTACATGGATTTGAGTTAGCTAAGACTTGTGATCTTAAATTGTTAAACACTATTGGAGACTCTAACCTTATTGTGATGCAAGTAAAAGAAAAGTTCGCTAGAAAAAATGAAGGTTTGAATGGGTATGGGGATGCATTCCAAGCCATGGAATATTTCATTCCATATATTTAAAAGTCCCCCCCATGTCTCTAAAAACGGATACATTAGCAACTTATGCTTCCAACCTGTTTGCGTGTGAAGGCCTTGTAAAACAAGGGAAGATGGAAATAATTTCCAAATCATTCATATGGTACATTATCAAGTGTTTCATGGAAATAAGGTAGATTTTTTCAAATTCACCATCTAAACCTCCTCATTAGATTTGAAATACAATGGGATAGCAAACAGATTTTGGAGAACATGTATATGGTCAAGGCAATTCATACTTGAGCTAAGTCCAAGCATGGATAGAAGGGGCTTGTGAGAAAATAATTTCCCCTTGGAAAGAGTTTGATAGAATATTACAGGTCCATGATATTTTTCTATCATTACAGCTACATTTCGATGAAGATAATGACTTCTACTTAGTTCATCATTGATGTGGATTTGTATTGGATTATTTCAAAAGACAGAGGAATAATTCATGTCATGAATGATATGTTAAGGTGGCTTCACTAGTGGTATGATTTCACTTAACCTATTTCTCTCACCATGCTTATGATATGTAGGTAGGTTGCATAATATATCATGTTGGCATTTGATTTCATCATTTACTTTTACCTATGCATTGCACATGTTGTTTATTGCATTCCATTTTGATTTGAACAAGGTAGGACATAAGTATCTGCCTTCAATGCATTTGATGAATTTGTTGTTTGAAGTGTGTGTAGGTCTATAAGTACCAGAATATTCAGAGGTTATCATGCACTTCTTGACGTGATTTTGCAGGGTTATTTATACCATATTTTGGGGATCCTCACATGGTCTATAAGAGAGAGGTCTAAAGAGGAAGGGGGGATGCATCGAGGTGAAATTGGGTGCACTTCCTTTTATTGTTCCGATCATTATCACTATGTCCACTCATTTCAATCGGGTCCACTTACGACATTTGGGTTCACATAATTAATCTGGGTTGACATATCTTGCGATAGTGGTCGAGTGCTAGTTTATGATGTAATAAGTGGATTTGCACAAAAATAAGAATATATTTCCCACCTTAGCAATACACATGCACACAAACTTGGCTCCTCACTAGAGATACATAAATAAACATATGCGGCTTCAGCAAAAGGATGCAGGACTACAAAATTCTTTCCTTAATTTGGTTTTCAAGTGTTTGGAAAACTGCTCCAATGAAGGCAATATTGTTATCTATATTTTCCTTTGACACCTTGAAATTCTTCCAAATTTTATGTTGGAAAGTGTGATTTTAAGCTCTCTAATATTCTTGGAAATCCAAGTGGATTCAACAGTTTATCGACCGAAATAGTTCTTTTTTTATTGATCTTTAATGCCAGGGAGATGGAAACTCACTCCATAATCCCTTGAATTAATACTATGTATTTTTTTAGGTTTTTTCAATGGATTTGAGAACATATACTCAAAGCGAGGTAGAGTAATCTAAAGGGAGCAGGTGTCACAATGAAATATTTATGATATAAACAATACAAAGATGGATTCCTCACAATATAACTTCCTTGCTCAGTCCTGTATCAGCTATCTCTGCAATGGATTAAGAGCAGTCCATCAGACCGTCCTCCACGTGCATAGGTTGTCTCAGTCTCCATGCGGCTTCCAAGTCTCCATGGAGGTACTAGTGTATAGTTGTTGGTAGAATATTCATAGGACATAAATAACATATAACATTTAATTAATGGTGTGAGTTAAAGTTTTGCTTTATTTAATCACAATGAAAAAATTAGGTTAAAGAGCCCAATGAAAATTCCAAACACTTAATCAAACCAAGGAATCATATAAATTATGGTCCAAGCTTGACTAATCACTAGGTAGTACATAAATATGCTTGATAACTTCCACGCTATATTCTATGAGAATTAAATTCCACTCAAAATTATTTGAAATTTGAATCAATCGTATTATTCTGCAACTATCTAACATATATATTTAGCGTGTCGCCTACAAACACATTAAGCACCACTCGTACTTTGGTTGAATCTCCACACAATGTAATCTCAATGCCAAATAAGCAGACTTGTAATTACACAGCTCCATGTAGCTCCTTCACGGGTTTACCATTCTTTAACTCCGCTCACACAATGCCATTGAGGAGGTAGCTCATGCAAAAAGAGACCATAGATTGAGAGAGATAGAAACACAATATAACCAATGTCTCATCCCATCCTTGGAAAATTCTCATGAGAGGATGCCTTTGGGTTTCAAATGGGAAATTAGACATCAAGGTGAAGACTCGTAAGCTCACCCTAAATACACAACCTATATGCATAAATGAATATCACCTAAGAGCCAACCTTACATAGAGGACACATGTATGTACGCAAATATGATATACAACTGGGAGGTGAATATAGCCATGGAAAATATAGCATAAAGAAATATGATATGCACAAATTAGAGTTTGGGGAGGTAGATATAGGATTAGGGTTTCAACTTCATGAATGATTACCATGAAACAACATGCAGAGGTAAAATGTGGATTGAGCATGCACAAGCATACCATGGTTTAAAGTGTGAGAGAAAATTGAGTCAAAACCCAGAAGGATCGAAAGCTAGAAGATAGGCATAGACTTGAGACAAAAGGGAAAATAAGACCATATTCCAAGTAGGCGGAACATACTAGACTAAAGAGGCAGAAATGAGTTATGACTAAAGGACCAAGTCTAAGTGAACATAGATAGAGCTAGAAGGGTTGGTGGAATCTTTGGTAAATTAGTAGAATGGAACAACACTCACAACAGTGAAAACCAGCGAATTATAGAGCTATTAGAACTACTCTCACAAAAAAACACCCAACAAACATTAGGGCCATGTTATCACTATTGGAATTCCCAAATAGGTACACATGCAAAACATACATAAAGCAAGAGAAAACCAATACAGATAAATGTGAATGCACAATTTTCATTAAGTGTGATACACATATAAGTACAATGTTGGTTTCATATTCCAAGTTGTCCCTTGGACTCCTCATGATTGTTGGTCTTTCTTCAATATTACCTAACCCAAACAAATTAGGTTTCCAATAGATATCGTTCCAACTAATCCAACCAAGGCTATTCCTTAGCTAAATGGAAATTAAGAGGTGAAGAATCACTTGCTTTGCTTCAACCTTTTGCAAATGAACACATGTTTTTTCATATTGATAATTCAATTCATGCCTTGTCTGTTTGGAATTAATTTTGCAAACATTTTTCCACTCTTGTTGCATTACAAAGAGTAGATTGACAATTGAATTTTTTGAAGCAAAAATTAGCTAATAATGGTGATGTATTACACTGCATTTCAAGGATATAGAACATTCATTAGGAAATCATCAAAGGTGGCCTTCCTAAACTTGAAAACAATTTTTTGAGGTATATTTTGATAAATGGATTTTTTCCATCTTATGAGCACTTTTAGAAACTATGCAAATCACTAATAAGTTGGCAACCACAAATTTTGATACACTTTGTGAACTATTGGCTCAACATAGTTAATCATTTGAGAAACAAAAACAATCTGGATAGGATCTTCTTTTTACTAGTTCAACTAAAGTTGAGAGTTCTAAAGGGAGATGAAATTATCATAATAAATATTCTAATCGAAGCCATGGTAGAGGTTGTGATCAGGGTAGAGGATGTAGCAATTTTAGTCAACAAAATTTTCTAAGTAATCAGAATCCTCCCAATCATAATGCACATTCAAGAAGAGGTAGGAGATTCAATCAAGTAAAGCGTCAAAGGTGTTAAAGATGGGACAGTATGTGTCAAATTGCTAACAAGTAATGATCAATTGCCTAAGTTTAAGGAAAAATTAAATTTACGACCGAATTCAAAGTCTACTCCCTAAGCTTAATATACAAAGGATCAAGATTGTCAGAATGAATAATATGATTATGGTCTGCTCTTTCAAAATACATTTTTGGGAAAGTCAAGGTGGCTAGAAATTATGGAAATTTTGAAGAGAATTTTATCTCAGCAACAGATACAACAATCTCTACTAGATCTCTTTTGAGTGAATTTATCACGGGGGCATCACCTATCACGTCCGTTCATATTGGGGGGTTAAAATTAAAAAATTAAAAATCAATATATTGAGGGTATATTAGGGGTAACTAGGGTTTTTTTTTACTATTTAAATATCCAATATGTTAGGGTATGTTTTATTCAACATTTTTGCCCGGGCCGTTCACCAGTCCTCCAAGCCTTGCCTGAAAGCTCCTTGCATGGATCAACACCACTCTTCAACTCTCTCTTAGCAAAGTTGAACAGGTAAGCACGCATTCTCATCTTAATCTTCTTTACAAGTTTTAACATATGGACAAATAACTTCAAGGAACTCACTCGCTTTCTGTTCTTCGTTTTCCCCCTGGATTTTGAGTTATGCGAAGAAAAGGCTTGTCTGGAAACAGATGTGGGCACCCATTTGGTTGTTCTTTTATCTATGTAAGAGGGTCATTTGTTTTTTGAATATTTAGGGCTGCCATTTTTTAGTAGTGTGGTTTACGGTTACCTTGAGGAGATGCAGAGTGCTTAAGGTCCAATACTCTGAAGAGTGCTCAAAAGTACTTCTGTTTTTTGTATTAAAGCTTGGGTAAAAATGGGTAGACGCCAATGCTGATTTTGTTTTCTTGATTTTCTATTAAGAAAATGAGATCCTTCTTATCACTTCATTTTGTTCTTTTATTTTGCATTTCTGGGTTTTGGGAGGGCAGTGCAGATAACCTTGCTCAAGCGGGATGCTATTGGGGCTGTTGGGAATTAGGGTCATTCATATGAAACTGGTTGTGCAGATTCAATTGAGCCTGTTGGGAAAAATGCTGCTTTTATTCTTCTGGTAAGCCTTTTTATTATAGGAACGTTGTTGATTCAACCGCTGGATATCCCATTTTGGCGCTTCAACTGTTGGTTGTTCTGCTGCTTTTACTGTTGGGAATGAAGACCCTGTTGGAAATGATGTTCGTTAAACTGGTGCTTACGATAATGATCAAAATGCTTTAGCTTGGGGTGTTGTTTTTGATGCCGGGAATTATTCTGCTTCTGCTTGTTCTAACGAAGTTGGGGATGCTTGCTGCTCCTTCAATCGCTTCTGGAAATGCCCCTGGGAATGAGAAAGCCGGTTCAACTGGTGCTTATGAGGCGGGACGAATCTCCTTCAACTTGTGTTGGGAATAATGAACCTGGGAATGTTGGGCATGCTTCCGGTTCGACTAGTGCTGCTAGGAATGACCGTTTCCGAATGACCTCAAATGATGGGGAATGATCTAGTTCACTTATGCCGCTTGGGAATCCCGTGTGCAAATATCCCTCACTTCTTATGATGAAAATGAATTAACATATTCGGATGCTCGTGTTCGATTGATGATATGGAATAATGAATATGTGTTTGACTGATGATGGGAATGACCGTTTCCGAGAATAAGGTCTAAGTCCATCGGGTGTTACCAGCATGAGGAGTATGTTTTTGTATTGGAGTAGAAAATTTATAAAGTGGAGATTCTTCTTCTGTAACTAGGTTGTTGGAAAATGTAATTAATTCGCATATCTGTATTTGATCTCCAGCCGACTCTGTCAGAGTCTGTAGAAGCCACGATCTTGTCTGTCAGTCTGACAAGAAGGAAAAGTCAACAAGTAGGCAGCGTAACTGAGTCGAATTTATTTCAGAAGCTAAGTTGTTAGATAGATAGTTATTGCAGTGTTTAATGCAAAGTAAGTCGGCAAGTAAGTCGGTTTATGCTGAAGCAAATCTTCAGGTTGTCTATAAATAGAAGATGCATATTGTAAATTAGTTTACGAACAGACACACACAGAGAGATCAGGAACACAGACACAAAGGAACTCCGGGTGAGAAAGAGAAGTTGAAGCTCAAGCTTCTGTGCATGTGAATTAGCCGAAGAGCTGAAGCTCTGTAGACGGACGAGTTTGTAACATACAAGTTTGTATTACTTTGTATTTCCGCATAGTTGAATATATGAAATAGTTTGTGGTTGAATTCATGATTATTTGGCCACTCATATTTCCAGATTTACTTCTGTAAATGTCTTTTAATGTTACTGATAAGTAAAAGAACAAGAACCCATAAAAATCTCACGGCGTGAAAGTTTCAGGTTTTACTGCACTTTGTTCGGCTCAAATATTCCTACATATTTGGGCATATGTTTTGCATAAGTTATTTGGATTTGTAAATGTGGTCATTTTACTTCATCTTACGCACAGGTGAAAAGTATTTGTAAAATTCTTAAGTCTTTAGACTAAGAATCATATTCTATCAATCTAGTCGCATCAAGCACCAAACTTGATCGCAGGGAAGTTGATCGCATCAGGCATCAACTTGATCACAAAATAAGTTGATCGCATCAACTTGACCGCCGCATCAACTTGATCGCACCGCAAATAAGTTGATAGCATGAGGCACCAAACTTGATCGCATCAATTTGATCGCAGATCGCACCAAATTTGATCGCACCAAATTTGATCGCATCAACTTGGTCGCACCAACTAGCTTGGTCGCAGTAAAAAGGGTGGTCGCAGTAAAAACAGGTTGGAGTTAAAAAGTGAAAATTATTTTCTTTTAAATATTGACTGAGCGCTAAACCCAAGTTTAGTGGGCTCGGTTTTGGCTATCATAGGCGGCCATTTCAGGATCTTCTTTATCTAGAGGGAGCAATACTACTTTTATGAGGTTCCACAATGCATGTTTACTTCGATATGTTGTAATGGGGATAGGCGTTGGCAATAGCAGCGATGGTACGATAGCGATAAACAATTCACAATAGCAATGGCGTTTGCAGATACAATATTCCTTTCTTTTTTCTTGCCCAGTTAGCATTACGTTCTCGACTGCCTTCTGTTCTATATGATTAACCCAATACATTAGGACAGATGATTTTACCCTTGACAGCAGGATTCGAAGCTTAAATAAGGTTAAAGGAAGGATAAACGCCAGGGGGGGACCAATTTATTTATTCATGGGTCGGTTGGCCAAAACAATCTCTCTGTGTTACCTCTTCACGGTGCATACCTTAATCCTGGGTACTGTACTTTCTTCATGGGAGCGTAAAAGAAAGCGGGTCGTGATGCGGTCGGCTCTATAACAAGCAGTCACCGTCAATATGAAGCTTTGTTTATTGGCTCTGCGGCAGCTTTATTAGTACGCGAGGGTAGGGATCCTTCCCGGAAAGGTTCAATAGGTCCCTTGGTCCCCAGATAACAAGCCTTTTTAGCTTTGATTTCAAGATTTCACTGAAGAATGCATTTTTATATGTGGAAATGATAAAATTTTCAGCTTTGGAGAGAAAGATCTCATTGGAAACTAGTCTTAAGCAGGCTATGTTCACACTCTTTAATTTCCCATCTAAATAGGTTCGACAGGTGTCTTTGCCCCTTTTGGTCCCCACAGAAACAAGCCTTAATAGAGTCTCGTCTATTGGAGTGAAGAGACCGTCGCTGAATAGGCATAACTACTCTATAGATGCATATATTATTAATGGAATAAAGCTTTTTTAGAATGGATTTAACTATTTTTACTGGCTAGTTCCCCCATAACCCCATTTATCTCAATAAAATTTATAGAATATATATTATAAAATCTGTCAAAGAAACGGCTCGGCGATAGAAAGGGATCAGCAGATTTGGCATCTCTGCCCCCCTGCCCTCCACACAGTATGGGAGCCTCTCGGCTCGTACTGCGAACAATTCTTTCTGTGTGCGCCTTTTCTCTACCGTGTGCATCCACCTACAATATACCTCTTAGTGGACATTTCATAAACCCTGACCATTCTCACTGCGTGAGGCTCACTCTTTGCGTAGAGAGCTATATCTTTTATAAATATGTGATCATGTCCAGTTTTGATCATTGACTCAACAAGCGAAATATTTTGAGGCTGGTATACCAACGTGGAGACTTGGAGTGTAGAACATTGCTTGCTTATTTTTTTCCCGCTGATTATTGCTACTATAAATGCGTGGAACAATTGAAACCCTATCTCTGTCAAAATAACAAGCTGGAAGTCAATGAGTTTTGGGATGCGCGGCTCAGACTTATACATCGGGCAGAGGAAGCTAGCAATGTTAATTAGCCATCATTGCCAAAGGAGATCATATCCATTACTATTTCAGGGGACCATATCAGTGATAACAATAACGTTACTTTATCCTGCACATTTTGACCAATAAATAGTGCGTTGTCATTGGTAAAAGTGATGCTATAAGAAGTGTCCGTCCGGGCCAACCTATATCCATTTACACTTGGAGCAACAACACCTATATCCACCTGTAAAACACACAAAATAGATTACTCCCTTTTTTAATAGACCCCGAGATGTCATACTACAGTACTTTGCTCACCCCCTGGCGGGAAGAATACCAGGGGTTAAATCGTCTTCGTTTAACTTACCCTTATTTACTCCTTTCTCCTTCGCCCTACTACATCCACCAAATAAGAAGACAGAAATAAATATAATAGGATAATTTTTGTTTTTATATTAATTAAAGAGTCCTTCTTCTGCTGGGATCGCATCTCTACATTAGGATATTGGCATATATAAGTTATCACTATATCACCTAGAATCGCATAGAGAAGTTGTTCCTGACGAAACCATTTTAAAAGATCTCTTGCAGGTTCTTTATTTAACCATAATCAGGTGCCGCACACAAGTATAGGCTACAGGCTAATGGATATGCACTCAGTTCCATCCAAACCGGAACAAAATTTAAATATATCTCGTATAATATTATAAGAAATCTAGTCTCAACGTAATATAGATATGAAAGATGAAGATGAATATGGTGCAAAATAATAGCTTACTTATCTCTTTCTTGTTTTCATGGTTACTCCGGATCTAATCCCAAAACTACTGCTAGAAGAACTAGGCTCCTCAGAGACTCCACTTGGTTACTCTAGTATGGTGCTTGCTATGTGATATAATTATAAACATGTAAAAGTTCCTGCTGACCATGAACAAGTAGCTGGTCTAGATTACAGATTTATAAAACATTCTAAATTGCCATGTTTCAATTAGCCAAAACCTATTTTGATGGGTCTCATGAGTACTGCTGGCATACTATAAACATAGTGCAATCTTAGCTCGGACTAGTTGATGCTAGTGGATATCACCTCTTACTAAGGCCAAGTGCTTATGCCAGAGCTGCTGGGCTAAGAGAATATCCACTTGGTTACTCTACTTTGGCCCCTATATAGTGATCCTAGGAGATAAGCCATTTTTATTCCCCT
>LPNX010751670.1:1765392-1844050 GCA_001517045.1 Pseudotsuga menziesii | reverse complement strand
TTGAATCCATGTTTGTTTTGTTTGGACCTACCTGATTAACAAAACCATCTGATTTGAGCTTTTTAGATAAGCAAAATCTCCATTTGATGGGTCAGATGATAATTTTTTATTATCTGGGTATATAAAGTGGAATTTAAGCTAGATGACATGATCATTTATGGTCGTTTTTTCCCTCGTAGAAGGAGTCATATGGGAAGGAAGGAGCCCATTCTACCTGCTACTGTAGGGTAGCCCTGTTGCCCACCATGAAGTTGCTCTATATGCCGGTCTTAGAACAACAATGATGCCTCGATGATATAGACGTTCTACTTGCTAATTCATGCCCAATATTAGTAGGTTTGGTAAGCTTTGCGTATCACAAGGACTCGCATCGAGACGTTCTAACTCGCTCTAATATAAATAAATAAAACTATATATGATGCAGCACATACCTAAGTTTTACTTACCTTGATTGTAATACTGACATTCAGAATGGGCTGCTAAGACACAAAGCCCTATATGAGCAACATGGCATCAGACTCTGGGAGTTCTATTCCCATCGTGGAGTTAGGAGCCCATGTCCACCTGTCGTAGGGGAGCTTTTCCTACCTTTTATGGGAGCAGCGCTGTTACTACCCGTTCTAGCCATTATAGTTGTTGTGTTAGGAACCATGTGAACCATGGTTTTGTAGTAAGTGTCACCCTGCTTAAGTTCATGCCAGTGTATAAAGGCTAGGCCCTACCCATATATGGGGGGTACAACACGGGGGTTTACCCGCCAACTGGAGTTTTTCTTGGGGATCCATAGAAATACTATCAATTCTATGTAGTGTCTTCGGCTTTCCCCATGGAACAATAATGCATAGACTAAGCTAGTCCTTGTGGGATCTAGTTATAGACAAGCAGAGAAGTGCATAGAGAAGTTTCACTTGTTATATATGCATCTAGAAGTTGAACAAAATTCCAGATCAACCAACACAAAAAAAAAGATTGGAACAAATATGTGCACTTTGTATAATTCCAATGTTTTCTTGAGATGGAGCCAGATGGGAGAAAAGAGTCCATCTATGAATAAAAATGGAATATGAGATGTAGTTCTGTTATCAGAGTCATATTAGCTGAAAACAATGGGAGTGTCTGAGTTCCAATCAACAGGATGATAGACCCAGCATATCAAATTGATATCTAAGTTGAGTAATAATTTTAAATTCATTCATATCCATTGAAATAATCTGGGTGTTATGATAATTACAAAGCTGCGTTCTATGAAATCATCATCAATAAAGCATCAATACAATAAATAAAACCGAGAAGAGATGATTTTATGTCTCATCTGATTCTAAAAATACATAAATCCATGGTACAACAGAAATTAATTTTGTAAAATTTCAAATGTTTAGTGTAATTTAAATAGTTTAGATCGGGTCGGGTGGATCAATATTATCTCATCGCGGCAGCAAGATTCCTAGTTCAATAAACATAATATGTTTTTTCGTAGTAAAAAAGCATATCTAAGTTTTACTTACATTGTCCATTTGTATTATTAGATTCAATATATGATGTAAAAAATAAAGGTACAACCGTTTCAGGCCTTAGGTCGGCGGATGCACTAGCTAGAGAGAGCAATGGTTAGCTCCAGCAGCTTATGAACTCAGAAAGCTTGGCAGAATGATGATGTGAGAGCAAACTCCTTCAGCAGCTTGAATCTCACAATTGAAATGGTTTGCTTGTTGCGAAAAGAAGAACCTAGGCCATAACTCTATCAGGGAGAGCTCTCTCAACTCAATAGGGAGTTAGTATGAGCTGCTTATTGACTTGCATATAGACGTTCTACTCGAATCAACCAGAGCTCCTCCACAAGGTTATCCTTCCTGTTCCACCATATGACCAGTGTGAATCAAGGCTTCGGTTATGCACGATATCTAAGTGTAGTGTTTAACAACTCCCCATAGAAACAACTGGGTAAAAAGCGTAAAACGTTATGTTGTAACATCATATATAACATCATATGTAATTGTGATGTAGCTTGTGCTATAATTTAAATACATTTCAATAAAGTAGAGAGAGCCATTCATATATGATGAACGCATGAAAAAGTTGTTATACTAACTATAGTTCTGCACTTTGGAACATGTCTCAATAAAATTGATACCGGCATAGTAGAGAAGGTTTCCACAGCCAGCTTGAAAAAGGTTGTTCCTTATACAATTCTAACAATCATAGTACATTCTCGCGTGGCCCCCCTACGTTCCCAACTTATTGTCTAAGTTCTACACTTAGAGTAGACCAATTAAAAGTTTATAATATATATATTATATAATATGATTTTGCATGGAGGAGTTATTACAACAAAGAAAACAGATAGAATTGTTATTTCATCTTATTTTGACGGTAAACATAAATGGAATTTAGCATGATTGCTTTTTTGTTATCATAGTTCTACAGTCTACTTGAAACCAAATCAGCCAATAATCATCAATCCCCATGTTCGTTCTGCTGGTATGGGGTTCCACCAGCCAAAACCATCTCATTGGGCCTTGTTTAGTCATAATTTCGTTTTGATGGGTTCGATGAAAACCAGCATCAGGATACCTAAAGTGAATTTATGCTATAGGAACTAGGCCAGTAGGAATGGGAATGGCAATGGCATATGAGCATAGGTTCCAAATACAAGTGTTGATAGACTCGCTTACTTTTCCACTTGGAGCGCTAGACGTTGTTGTTCAACCTTAATAGGAGAATGCACTCTTTCATATATGACATGCATAATAAATAAGTTTAACATGAATTGTCACAAGAAATGAAATCAATGTTTTTTTTGGTCCAGATCTATAACAACATCTCATTTGAAAGTTTTGATAGTTGTCAAAACTTTCAATTTTGATAGGTGAAATGACCAACTCTTCTCTCTATTTGGGTAATCAAACTGGATTTTGTTGTATATGAACCATATCCTTTGAATAAGTTTCCCTCAGTGTGGAAGGCATCTCCTAATACGAGATCGCATATCATTGCATATCTATTTTATCACTTGGACTCGATATATATGTGTGACTTGATCTAAGTGTTTTGATGCATGCATATATAAGTGTTATACTTGTTCTAATCAAAACGTATAGTGCTGTTGACAACAACTGCTATTTCCATCGGCCTGGTTCTTTTTGAATGGAGACAAATGTGTTATGTATAAGAAAACACGAATTGATAGGATCGGAAAGGGAAGGTAATTGGGTATCTCAAACTGGCTTTTTGCTATATTAACCCCATGCCTTGTTATCTTTAGAAGGACAAGTGGCTTCTCTTTTGTTTCTGACGTTAAGAACTATTATCTGGGAGGGGTGGCTGCAGCTGGCCAGGTTGGATGCATGCACAGTATTTATTTGCCATTCATGTATGATATCACAATATCAAAGTTGTTAACTAGGTTATATGTGTCCCTGGGATATAAATGGAGATTTTTCTTGAACATATTTCTGCATAAACGACATTCCAACAACTCCCGTTCCAATAAGCAACATCCTCCTTCCTGAGAGTTGTTCTTTATCCCTGCTCTAGCAGACCAACCTAGCAAGAAAGGCTAGGTCTTAATCTGTAGCTCCCTCCATACTAGCCATGAATGCGAGCTAAAGCAGCAGCCCATATGAGGTTGTCAGGAATCCTGCCCACCGTAGTAGTCCGTTCAACTACGAGACGATGCATAGAGAAGCTTAATTTGAATTGTCCATTTGTATAATTATAATTTGGATTATATTTCATATGTAAAATCATGGTAAACAGAAATAATTTAGTTTAATTCCTCCATTTTTGTCTCATAACAACACGTTTTATAGAGAGTTGGATATAACTTTTTTTTCTCATCTGGGTCATTAAAGTGCATTTGTATAAACATAACTAGGCCTTTTCGTACGTTTCCCTCATTAAGTAATAGAATAAAATTCCATTTTGTTGTTCTTACTTTTTTTATTCATCAAATCAGTAAGACCCCTTACATTGGAAGGAAGGGCTCTTGCTTGGGTGCTGGCCCACTTAGATGGACCAAGAGGTGAATTTTGGTAATTAAAAGTGGCATATCAAGTAGCTTTTTCTCCTATTATAAATTTTAATTTATTGGTGGTAGCCCCACCCTTTCAAAATTGATGGACCATAATAACATAGAGTAGTTTTGCATTTTTCATTTCTGATAAATTTTAAGGTAATTTTTTATCGTTTTGTCCATTTTTTTAATCTAAGAGTTATAAAATTATTACAAAAATATATGAGTGGATAATATTGTTAGTAACGAAGAAGATCAAATCACGGGTGTGATGGGTTCCATTCTCGGTGGGTTGTCAAGTTTAGTCACACGTCTAGGCATTGTCTAGCCTAATGTGGTTCATTAAGCAGCACTTACTTGGTCGTAAGCCTTAGTCAAGGATTTTGAATTGGGAGAGGTGGGGGGTCAAGTCCATTGCAATCAAATATACCTTCCAAATTCAGGATTGTAAGTGTAGTCTTTAAATGCTAAAACATGTTTTTATGTTGTGATTGCATCATCTCCATTAAACTTACGAAGACAGTCTTACCATTCTTCAGTGTCAGACATATATTTAGGAAATCCAGGTATAGCCCATGACTTTCTGTCCTACCTTACACATAGCATATGACTTTCCCTCCTACCTTATATTAATAAATAGGTGCACTCCTCATTTGCAGCATTGCTCTCCAACTGATTGGTTTCCTTGATTATGAGTGAAGAGTTCATCTGAAATGTTGGGTTTAAAATCTCTTATGCAGTAAAATCCAATAATCACATAAGCAATATGTACACCTGCAGATATCTGCATTCTAATATAATTATATCCTATTGCAAGCCATTTTCCCTTTTTTCCATGAATCTTTTAGTTTGGAAACAATGTTCGTTGCTTGTTTATTCAGCAATCCTAACTCTTGAATAGAAAACCAATTTATTTGATGCAAAAAACTCTTTTCATTGAACTTGATACACTTGAAAACTTATGTACATTCATGGGTTTGGGTTTCCTTTTCAATTATTAATTCTATTGGTGTAGAAAAGATAAAACTTAGCATTGTCTTGGGTATTTAGATCCACCCGACTGTCATGAATGAAACAAGGTTGTAAGATTTAATTTTGTTTGATCCACTCATACACATTGGGCTTAATCAAACTTTGGTTTTGGATACGATTAACCATATCACAAGATAAACTCCTTTTCTTTCCAAGAAAATCCTCATAGGATTCTCCCCCTCGTCCCTAGAATATCTTGATGGAGAGCAGCTCAACAACTAGCTGCAATGGTGGTTGGTAACCCAGTCAGACTCAACAGGACTTGAACCTCAGCTAGACTAGAACTGGAGACCTTACAGTGAACTCCACCTTGAAACAACCTATTTGAACCAATTGAGATAACCCATTGGGCTTCACAAGGTGAACCCTTTCCATATGGTCAAACCATATTGGTTGTCAGGTTCATTTACAAACTAAAAATGAAGCTGGTGAAGACGATTATGACTCTAATCCAACCACAAAAGTTTTAATGCCAAGTCTGCAAGATAATTTTTGTACACTAGCTTGGGTTATGTATCATAGTGCTTTTAAAAATATGTTATTGGAGATATTTTTATGTAGTTTGGTTGGTTGCTTTGTTAGAGTCACACCTCCAGAATTTGCCTTGAATCTATGTTGAAAAAAATTTGTCAGTTTGAAGACTAAATTTGAAATTGCTCATAATGTTACTGGTGTTCAGTTATTTGGCTCATATTTTTTAGCTAACTTTGTTTCTCCATCTTTTTGTTTATGTCTTCTAACCAACTTGCTTGTTTGTCACAACCCTCAATTTTTTTTTCTTTTCCCCGTAGATGATAAAGAATTTGTTTGAGTAAAACTTAGCTAGGAACTTGGTGACAAGGTAGACATCTGAACTAGAAATACAATCTTCAACTGAAAGATGGCCTATTTTGACATCATGAATTTATGCTTTAAATGCTCACAAGTTCATTCGATAAATGGATGCTAGCTCGACTCGTCCATTTCTCTTGTTAAATTCATATTGTTTTTAATCTAAAAATATTAACAGTATGCATTGAAGATTCCAAATCAATTTTGTTTCTGAAGTTGTACAATCTCCTAGATACCAAAATGGTGCTTGGATAAAAAGTCTGTGATGGAAAGAAGTAGTTATAAATGGTGTAAGTTTCATTTTTGAACCCTTCTTGGGGAAAACACACTACTGTTTGAGATTGGTACAAATAAACCCTCTCTTATTTGTTTTGACATCATGTGATACATTTTAATTCCTAATAAAGTGATTTGCCTAAGGGCGCCTATCAAGTGTCGCCCTTTCTTGTGTTTAGTTTTTTTTTCCCTTAGGTAGAAATATAAAGGGGTATAAAAAAGGTAAATGAAAAAATGGATACATGCAATATATAGGGAAAATAGGGGTTTTTTAAAATCGGCAAGGCATATTGGGAGGGGGTTAAAAAAAATGATTTTGGGAGGTATTTTCCAATATTTTTTGAAAATAGGGGTATTGTTTCATATGCCACGAACGAACGTGCTATGGCATGGTTTCACTAAGTGAAGACCCCGTGGAATTTATTAAGTGTCACATTAACAAAAATCATATGAATGAATCGTGGACTCTGGTAGAGGAATGATGGATAATAAAAAAATTGAAGCAAAATTGGTCGCATAATTAGAGGTTAGGAAAGCAAGTACAGACTTCTTCTTTGCATTTGGAAATGAATCTCGAAGATTTTCAAAAAAAAATTCAGAGTATTCAGTCCCATGTCCTATTTTTGATGGATACTCAAAGGGAAATCTTGGGGGAGTAGGTGTCAGGGAGGGGGGGGTCATATTTGACCCCATAGGAACTATAATAAATACCTATGCTTGTGGATTAGGGGTTGGTACAAACAATTAGGAAAATCATTATGCCATGTTCTTGGGCCTAAAGCAATCTCTTGCTTTAAGTATTCATTCTCTAGTGGTGATTGGAGATTCACTTCTCATTCTCTCTCAAACCAAGTGCTCTCAGGAATTAGCGGATCAAATTTATGGAAGACTTCATAAATATAATATTGGCCTTCTCCCTCAAATATAAACTTCTCTTCAATTCTTCCATGTTCGAAGAGAGCACAACTCTCAAATTGATAGATTAGCTAATCAGGCCTCTCAACTTCCTTGGGGTGGAGAGAGGGTTTAATTGAAAATGGGCATCAAATCCAACTTTGTTGGCTCCCCTAATGCTTGTTCCTTTGCATTTAATTATGATAATACATCACATTATTGTTCAAATTCGATGGAAAGTAATTGCTATGAATTTGGTCATTTTTGTTGACCTATGCAGGTTGGATGGATTCTTGGCTTTTAAAGCTCCTTGTCTTCCATCGATTCACACAAGAAAATTTAATGAAGGGTGATGTGACAGTACTCTTGGTAAGGTTGAATCCATAAGTACTTGTAAGGGAAGTTTGTTTCTTCATTCTTGACGTTTTAGCAACAAAGAGCGTGGCGTTTGTTTTGAGTCTTCCTAGACACGCCCCACTATCCAATTTGGGATTTCACCCTAGGATTTTTAAGGTAGGAAACATGGGGAGTTCTTATGCTCAGGAAAGTTTCATTGCTCAGTGAGTTGTGGTGGGCATTGTTGCTTCGTTTGTAGTGCTGGAGGTAGCATAACTTGTGAGGATTTTTGCTTTTGTAATGGTGGTTTCGAATTCAAATAATTTTTATGCCTTCTCCTTTTCTCAAGGTGATAGGATTTATGATCATCAAATCGTTATCAGTAAGGGCTCTCATTCTTAGGTAAGTATCTGTCTGAATCATCTGGGATCAACTCTTTTCTTTGTGTGGTAGATCTGAGATACTGGGGTTTGGGAGGATTTAGTAGGCTCTAAATCTTTAGGGAATTTGGTTTTTAGATGGGTTGAGAGGAGTTCTATCCTTCCTCTAGAAATTTTTAGTGGTAGTGAGGAAGTGTTCATTCTGCTCTTTCTATCATGCTATTAGAAACTATGTTCTTTGAAGGGTTATTTGAGCCTAGTTGGAGAATCCTGTTAACCTTGGTGGTAAGCTACACATTGATTTTTTTTCGACTTCAACGGTCGGTTCTATATAGGAATTGGTAGTATTAAACATATTAAGGACAATGTTAGGACATAGAGAAAAGGATCAAGGAGCTCTCTCAGAGAATTAGTGAAGCTCAAGCTAGTATTCATGATTTTCAATGTCATATAAGGTGTTTGAAGGATCAAATGGAAGTATTGATAGTTGTTGTTCATCAACTAACCACTCATGTTTCTGTATTGGATGGTCATAAAGCATACCTCTTAGCAAATTTCAAGCTTTATTTTTGGTATGGATCCTCTCCTAGTTGGTGTAGAATGGGTTGTTAGAGCTTGTAATGAGAAATTCAAAGTAATTTTGAAGATTGTTTCCAAGCACGAGGACCTTATTATTGGGAAAAATTCCAAGAATGATGAAAATTTAGATGACAAAATTGTTGATGGGCTCTCTATTTTGCACCTGGTTCAAATTCTCTCCAGCTCAAAGGGAGACATGGTACTAAGGGAAGTCAATAAAACCTGGCTATGGACAGTGAGGAAGCATAGGAAAAGTCCAAGGATTCCCAGGATGATGATGTTTCTCAATATGAAGATGTTAGGAGACTATGGAAGAAGATCGATATTATGATGCTAATAACCAAAATGAATATTGAGAACAATTGAGAAGAGGAAGAATATATTATTTAAGATGTCTGGGTTTTAGATAGTGGTACTAGTTTTTAGTTTTTCTCTCTATGAAATTTTTTTGTAGGCTGCTACTTGGACAACTAGTAAGAATTTACAACAACATAGAGAATTTTGTTTTTTTTTGAAAGTATGTTCCCTTATGGATGATTGTAGCTAAGTGTTTTTCTTCTCAAGATACTACACAAGAGCCTATGAACTTTCTTTGAGGAATTTTGTACTGATCTACTGAAATTTCTTTTAGCCTTTTATAAATATAATCCTAACCATTTTTCATTTAAAAAATAAGGTAAAATATGGCTTTTATTCTTGTAAGTGTGCCTTTGAGGGTAAAATAGGGTTTTTACCCTAGTAAGTGGGCTTTTGAGGGTAAAAAAGTGTTTTTACCCTAGTAAGTAAATTATTGTCCTTAGGAATCCAAAAGTGGTGTAAGATGAATGTGCATGTATACCAACATAAATATTGCTCCTTTCTCATAAGGAACATCTAGGCTTCTGAAGTCATCCTATCCAGTTCTTGACCAATAATCATTTGTTTGAATCTTCCCATGAAGGCATATTGAAATATGTATAAATAGGATGGGGTCATTTACTTCATAGTAGAGGATACGAATTCTGAATATGATCAATTTCTAAATCAAAGTCCCTTTTTTTGGTAAGTCCTTCAAACAAAATAGAGCAATAATACAAGGATAATATAAGAGGAATAAATCTAATCTTTTGGTTTATTGATATTTTTTTAAGTTGATGGGAAATCTCATTGGGAATGAGCTCACCCCAATCCAATATCATCTACTTATATAAGATGTAGTATATAACATATAGGACATATCTAGCACCTATTCAATCTTTTCTTGTCCAATAACATGAGAAAAACCATGCATACTCTAAGTAAGGTTCTAACATATCATCTACCTTAATGTGGAATGCCCCAATTTTATAATCACATTGGTGCATGACCCATATTATTAAGAGGGGGATACAACTACTATGAGCATTTAGGAATTCAATATCCATATAGACCCTGAAAACATTAGTTGGTTTTGGTAATATAACATGGCCTCAATGTTACAAGATTAAGTGACACATGAGGCTTACTTATCTATTTTAAGTTCGTTCTAAATTATTTAGGGTTGAAATACTTGGAGCACCATTACACCAATTCTTGAAAATCAAAATATTCAAGAATGCATCCTGGCTTTTCCAAGATAGATGTCCAAATTTTCTTACCATTTGAAGCATTATCATCAAAAAACCATCCCACCACAAATTAGTGAAACTCTCTATCTCCACGTGCCAAATAAATACTATGTATTTGAAGTTAGGATCAATCCTTTTCTTGGCACAATATTGCTTTGTTCCCCTTTATACCACCAATATCAACGTTGAACAAAGTATTGACAAGTGATGCCTACATTCCTAGTGGATATTAATCCCATATGAAGTATCATCATAATTATTCTAAGGAATATATTTTGATAGTGTAGTGGCAGACTAAGGATTAACCAAGAACAATTATGGGTCCATCGATGACCTCTACATTTAGGGAAAAAACAAAGATTTTTCCTTTCAAGGATTTCTTCAAGGTTTTGTGTAAAATCAGGAAACCATGAAAATACATCAACAATGCCATGAAGCATCCTATTTGTAAACACCACAACTAACAAATATAAATCACTACTTTTACCAAGTTGAATGATGTTGACCTGTAAGATTTCTTGAATCATACATTCAATCACACTCTTTTGGGAATATGGGTATGTGTGAGGTCTAATGTTAGGTGGAATTCTTCTCAGTTGCAAGTAATAACATGATCACAATATTCAATAGGTGGAGTACCTTTGAGCATATCTACAAATACCTTGGAATGATTGCCCATAACTTTTTGGAGTTTTAAGGGAATGGAGGGCTTATTTGTCAACTTCTAGTGAGCAAAATTGTGCAATTAGGCCCAAGTTTCCATTTTTTAATAATTGTGTTATGCTATTAAAGCTTATCACTTTATATAGTTTCCATTGTATCCCTTTGATCTCAATTTCCTTTCCTTTTAAGAAAAATCTAATGAAAAGTTCTTGACAAATCAAAGACGTTATTCCCAATGATTGTAACTATTGGACCCCTAATACAACATCAATACCAACCATTTAGATTGAAATAATTGGAATACCAAATGAATACAACTTCCCATTAGTGAGCTTAATACTATGGCACTTCTTTGAAAAATTATGGTGCCTCCATAGGCAATCACTACTTGAAACTATGGTGTTGGATATATAAAGGAATTAAGATTTTTTACTATTATGTAATTAATAAAGTGATGGGTACTACCAAGCTCAATCAACATCATTAACTCTATTTTTTTACATATACTTATATCTTGAGAGTTTGAGGAGTGTTAATGTTATCCAACACATGACAAGATATGGTGGGATTAGTCTTTTCTAATTACAGATATTGACTTAGTTTCAACTCTTGATTTTCTTCATCTTCATAGTCCATGTAGAATTTTGCTCACAACACTTATGCTCCTTATCGTACTTGCTGTCACAATTTAATAATAATCCCTTTTCTCTTCTTTCATCCATTTGTTGATATGTCAACCTTAAAGGTTGAGCAAGGTTATGAGAGGGAACATAGTGCTATATATAGGTGTTAGTGACCATGCTTATTGTAGCCTTAAGTTTACTTCCAACTTTACTTTTCACACTAAAATTATGCTCATTATATTTAGGTTCCAAGATATTTACCTCATTTTGAATTTTCTCCTTTAAAGTTACCATTAAGACATCCAAGAAATTGTTCTTTGGAATGTTCTCTACTTTGAGACTAGATTTTGAAATTGTTGAATGTGCTTTGTAATTTGAACCCTTTGCATGAGATTTATCAATTGGATAAATAATTTGTTTCTCTTAATATCCCCGTAACATGCTATGAATTCATTTCTAAAAATGGACCAAGATACAATATAATTATTTCATTGCTCACAAGGGCATTGGTACCACACAAATTGATGACGTTCGGAATACGGGGATGTGATAGTTACATGTTGTAAAATTGGCACCTAGTGTAGATCAAATAATTGCTCCATATGGAATATCAATGTTATCATATATTTACCATCAAACTTCCTCATATCGATCTTGCTTATGAAGTACTTTGTTGGTTTTTATTTGAACCCTAATGATGTGGACCTTGGATTAATGAATGATTACGATTCTAGGACTCACTCTTCATGTTCTCCAAATGTGTTAAAATTTTACCCATATTTGAATGGGATTCAACAATTTTGTTCTAGTTATTTTCATGGTTTACTTTGGTCACATTATCACTTTTAGGTAGCCTCTCATCTAAGGTATGTAAGAGCACAACTTCCATGAAATTTTGCAATCATTACATATTTTGATCCATTAACTCTTCCATTTCCCTTTTAAGGATTTCTTATGAATGATTCAAATGAATCTTTTTCAACACAAAAGCATCAATGTCATTAAACTAGTTCCTTAATTGATACCTGGTTGCCTAGGTCTTCAAATTCTTTAGGAGTTACGGAAGAACTCTTTGGAGGTTTAGCAGGTATATAATTTTTTAGTACATATTTCCATGAGAGCCATAAATAATATTTACTTAGATTTATCCAATATTTTATCTCTCCTACACTTTTTTAATCCCTCAAATATAACTTCCAATCAAAATTTATCAAAGTTTCAAGTCGCCATACCTATTTAAAACCATATTCTGGAGATAGTCTTGTAGGCCAACCTTGCACAAAATCTAACTGTGATTTTTTCTACACTTATAAGTCTGAAATTTTACCTATGGTTTCCTAGTATGTCTTCTTTTCAATGCCACAATTCCACTAAATTCTAATATTCCATGGAAAAATTATGATAGCTTTCCCTAAACTTACCGATTTTGACACCTTTCAAGAGAATGAAATTGTAGAGTGCTTCACATGTTCAATCTTGTATATATGAATACTAAATTTGAAACTAAGACTATTTAACTAAAATAGGGTATTTACACATAGATCGAATACCTTAACAAACCATTAACACAACATAGAAAATATCGATATCACTGATGTTTTACATGGGTAAAACCCTCAGAGAGGGAAACAATTCACAACTCCAACCAAACATAACAACTACTTGAGGCAATATATTAATGCAAAATACATATGAGTTTCTCAAAATTAATAATCAAGCTAATGGCCCTCCATGCTCTTTAAATCGAGATCATGAACCAATTGGGTGCTAAGCCACGTATAAATAGCCATTTAAATCAAGGTGAATATGAATTATTGGATCACTTTATCACTAGAACATATCGTGACCGTTGGATGACATATGTACACATGCATACTAATTCATATGAAAGGAACACACTTTACCTAAAGTCACATTAGGCCAAATTGATATTAACCAACTCATAAGTGTTTAAATATCCTAATATCCCCCATTATGAACAACTTGGGATATGATTAAAGGATTTATAAAGGTAACACAATAGAAGGAAGGAGGCATTAGAGCATATCCCCCTTAATGTCAAATTCTTGAACTCTTAACATAAATAAAAATTGTAAAAACTTCACTTCTATAAGGAACTTTGTGAATATGAATACAACTTGATCATCTATTGATCTAGATGAATATTAGTGTCTATCCACCTATTCTGTTGGATCAAAACACAATTGTCTATCTTGGTAGTTTTTTTATGTTTTTCGGGTCTTGAACTTTCGGGTCCATTTTGAGGCCCTAAATGACGCCAAGTAGATAACTAGTAGATGACCTTTGGCTATGTATTGGGTCGTTCAGAATGTGTACTTCCTGACTAAACCTTATCGATGAGATACCAAGCTCCCCAAGCAGAGATCAGATGCAAAAGGAAGATCGCAGAGAAGTTGATGTAGCAGCTAACCACAGCAGGGCCCACAAACATTTTGTGTTTCATCTTATAAGGTTAGGGTTTTGGATGATTAGGGTTTCCCCATTGATACTTTATGATAAAAAGGCCCTTTTGGCCTCATTTTAACTTCATTATTATGAACGCACATAGCTGTCACATCTCTTCCCAGTGATAAGTTGCCCCATTCTAATGAGTTAATCTCACTCTGCATTTGTTTACAGTTCTTGCATATTTCCTTCATTAATAGAAATTGAGTGTTGTTGTATATTTTTTTTTTATCATATTTATGTGTTTCATTTCATTCCCTCATATATCTGGATCAATGGTATCATAGCAGTCTGCCCTTTATTTATTTTTTATGCATGTCTCCAATGAGGTCAGGTATAAGGAGTTGGGATTCGAGCTACTTGAGTCTTTGAAAAACCCTCCTCAACGACAATGACAATCACCCATGGTGGAAGAAAAGAGAGACAAAGGAGCAGAAGATCATATTAATTTATTGCTCGAGGAATCCCACCTACAACAAAGGTGTGAGATGATAGATAATTTTTCCCAAGTCCTTCGACAACTACCGACAACAACACACGCATATTTGTCAAGAAAACCACTTTGGACGCGCCACCCCCTTCTAGGTATAATTTAATTTTGATATTGACATATTTGAAGGTCCTATATATGCAAATGCTTTAGAAAAATGGTTAAATATACTATAAGGGTATTTCTCTATCCACATTTTTTCGATAAGGAAACTATCACCTTTGCACTCCTTAAGGATGCCCCCCATGTCAAAAATTGGTGGGAAACTTACAGTGAGAAACTCCATGGAGGAGTATGAAATGTTTGGGGAAGATCCTACTTGGGCCTCTTTTATGGATGTTGTCAAGGAACAATATTACCTTGTGTGAAACTATGGTGATCAATACAGGAAATGGACCATACTATGTCAGAAGAAGGACCAAACAATGTCAAAATTCACAAATACCTTCCATGCCTTTTGCACCAAGTTGGGTATCAAAGAATTTTAGTGACATATGGTTCTAAAATGTCGCAGGGGACTACATATGTACATCCAAATAGAAATATATTTTTTGGACATATTGTCACTAGGAAGAACTTATCATTATGATGTCAAAATCGAGCAAAAATTTAAGTAGAGGTATAAGCGAGAGTTTTGATCTGCAAATGCGGTGTAATAGAAGTAGGAAAAAAATCATTCCTAGTCCACAAAACAAAGGAAAAAGTAAGGATGGACAACCTCAAGACAACCATTCTAAGCCGCAAGAAAAGAAGCGTAATGGGAAGACAAAGAAAAACACTAGGAAATGGTGCAAGTTCCTAATGAACGTCACTTGAAGCAGTCATTGGTGGCCAAACTTAAAGCCTTGGAGTTAGATCCAGGCTCCAACTCTGATTCATATCCAAACAAGGAGAAGAAAATCATCGATGCAGAAACTAGTGCCATGGTCGCTACCACCAAGTTCTATCCCAATAAGCCAGAGGAGCCAAAGGAAGGTGGGTGTCTTTTTCACTCATAAATGTGATTAAAGGGTGTTCCATTGCATTTCATTGTTGATAGTGGAAGCCAAAAGAACCTCGTCTCAGCAAAGGTTGTCAAGCGATTGGAGTTTTCAATGACACTAAACCCACAATCATACAACATTGGGTGGATCATCCATGGATAAGATCTATGCATTAGCCACTAGTGCCAAACCTTGTGGCATCAATCCCTTCAAGGATGAGGTATTATGTGACATTTCCCCTCTTGAAGTTTGTGATGTTCTTTTAGTACCTCCATATATGTGGAAACGTCATGATGTATATGAGGCTAGACCTTGTAGTGTCATTGTTACTTTGGTTAAACAACTATATAGGATACCAAAGGTAGCTCCACCTACTGCTTTCCCTCTAATCTCTACTAAGTAATTCAAGAATTTCATCTCCCAAACTGGAAAATGTGTCCTCTTCATGATTCATTCTCACAGTTAACAGAAGGTCGTAGCCACATATATGGCCTCCATGCAAGACCTTTCTACACAACAAAAGCAAGTGGACAAAGTCATGGAAGAATACCGAGACATCTTCAACTCACCTACCAAGGTGCCTTTGTATTGTCAGCTCAAGCATTCAATTGATCAAATCCCTTATGTGCCTTTACCTAATGGGACCATATGTCAATGATCTCTCTTGGATAATGAGCAAATCAAATGATAGATTCAAGATTTGATCCAAAAGGGGAACATTCAACCCAACTTCTCACCCTGTAGAAGGCCAATCATGCTCATGCATAAGAAATATAAGACTAAGCAACTCTTCATTAATTACAAATATCTGAACAAAATCATAGTGAGGAACCGATACCCAATTCACAATATTGAATACCTTCTCGACCAACTGAAGGGATCCAAGTACATTATCAAGATTGATCTAAAGTACGACTACCACTAGGTCTCAATAGAATGGAATGATGTATGGAAGATTGCTTTCAATCCTAAAGAAAGTATTTTCGCGTGGTTGGTAATGCCCTTTGGCTTAACAAATGCCCCAAAAACTTTCATGAGGATGATGGACGAAATCTTGTAGCCTTTCACCAATTCCTTTGTGGTTATATATTTGGATGACATCCTCATCTTTGACAAGATTTGGGTGGAACACTTGCAGCACATTCAGCAGGTCCTTCACAATATGTGGCAACACAAGTTGTATGTTAACCTATAGAAACACTCCTTTAGAATGAATAGGGCCCAATACGTTAGATACATGGTTGATGATCATGGTGTGCATGCATTGGATCTATCCAAGATCTAAGTCATTCATGACTAGCCATCCCCGATAACACTAATCGATCTTCGGAGCTTCTTAGCCTTGCCAACTTCTATCGCAGGTTTGTCTCGGGCTTCTCCCATACTGCATGGCCCCTTAGCCAAGTGACCAAGGGTGGTTGAAAATCCAAATTTGGGTAGGGAAAGTCACAACAGAAATCATTCGATGATCTGAAACATTGTTTCTGCTCAACTTCAGTACTTTCCCTACTCGATATGCAACAACCTTTTGATATTGAGATATATGCTTTAGACTACGTTGCGGGTTCCATCCTCCCTCAACATGGTCATTCGGCGGCCTATCATAGTGAGACACTCTTAGATGTTGTCTGTAAGTACCCCACCTATGAAAAAGAGAAGTATTCCATTATGCAAGCTTGTCTCCACTAGAAGCATTACATTATGGGAAGGGAGACAATCATTCATATGGATCAAAAGCCTATGTAGTTCATGTAGACACAAGGAAAATTACAAAATGAATGCCATAAAAAGTGGTCCACATACTTGTAGAAGTTTCACTTCAACATTAAATATAATAAAGGGAGCAACAGTTGCGTCACCCACTTCCTTAGCCGACCTCTAGTTGCGGCACTAACCACGGTGCTCAACTCTTGCAGGTGTGACATTTTTGGTTGGTCCCAACTCTATGATAGCAATATGGACTTTTCTACGTCCTACCAAATGTTAGGAGCGGGAAAGGTTGTTTCCAAATTTCATTTACAGTATGGATTGTTATTCCATATGGTCATATTTTTGTTCCTTCAAGTGAGCATGTGGAGCTGATTTGGGGATCCCACTACAGCTGGGTCGGAGGACACTTTAACATGGAAAAGATAGTAGAAATCCCACATAAGTATTTCTATTGGTCAAAATTCTTCCAGGATGTCAGTAAGTATCTCATATCTTGTACTACCCTCTTCATTCCAAGCCAACCATTAAAAAATGAGGAATGCACACCCATATGCCTACTCCTGACAATCATTCGGAATCCATATTGATGGACTATATATCATATATTCCTCCAACTAAGCATGGCAACGACTGTGTATTCATAGTTATTAATCGATTATCCAAGATGGTCATTCTCACATCCCAAAAAGAGTACCATAGTCGAAGCCACTACGAAGCCCTTCTTCGAGCGTTTGTGGGTACATTTAGGAATCCCACATGCCATCATCGTAGATCAGGACGACAAGTTCCTGAGTATATTTTGGTTGAAACTCTAGTCACTATTGAACACCAAGCTCACCAAATCCATGCCTTCCACCCCCGAAGTAATAGATCAGGACGACAAGTTCCTGAGTATATTTTGGTTGAAACTTGTCAACAGGATGATGGTGCACATCCTATGCATGTACAACTCCAAGCATCCCTGCACATGGGATGAGAGCCTTTATTATGTTCAACATGGCTACAATAGAGCCCTCCATAACTCGATTGGACATATACCTTTTCAGGTGGGCCCAAGCTTTCAACCATTGGGCCACATTGATACAGTGCTTCCCTTTTTTCCCACATAGGAAGAATCCTCCTATGCTCAATTGGAAGTTGATAGATCCACCAAATTCATTGAATGGATTTAACACATCCACCAATAGGTTGATGATATTTTATAGAAATCCAATGCTAAGCACAAGCATTGACATGATCAACACAGGGTTCCACTTAAGTTTCAAGTGGGAGATCAAGTCCGATTTCATTTGCAAAAAGAGCACATTATAGGACCCCATTGGAAGTTGCATCCACTTCACTATGGGCCTTATACCATCACCAAGGCTATGAGTGACAATTCTTTTGAGTTAAGTATCCCCCCCCATTCATGAGTTTGCACTCATTATTCAATGTGGACCTCTTTTGGCGATATTTTCCACCACTATTGGACATATCAGAGGTGGAAGCGTAGTTGAAACCTACATAACTCAACTCTGACTGCATGGAATAAACCACCATTGATAGTATCATGGACACGCATGTCAATTGTAAGGGCCCAATGGGCCTTAAAGAGAAATTTTATTAGAAAATCAACATTCTATAACAAATAGCATACAAACAAAATCTTGAGAAAGTAAATCTAACACATAATATATCATCATACCGAACTAATGAGGAAAAATAGAAATCATACTCGTGATAGGAAGAATTATTGAAATATTTAACTCTATCTCCACAAGCAA
Source organism: Pseudotsuga menziesii (assembly GCA_001517045.1). Lineage (NCBI taxonomy): Eukaryota > Viridiplantae > Streptophyta > Pinopsida > Pinales > Pinaceae > Pseudotsuga > Pseudotsuga menziesii. The sequence continues at coordinate 1,825,426 of LPNX010751670.1, read as the reverse complement.
TGAGGGAAAACAACATGTGGGGGATGACTGTAATACCCAAGTTATTAATCCCCAGACTTACGATCTTTCATGTGACTTACATTCTTTTCCATTATGATCTTATGATATTTTATATGACTGTGGACTTATGTTCCTTTGCATGATTAATGTGATTAAGGACTTATTATTGTTGTTTGATAATGTGACTTTGGACTTTGGCACTATTATTAATATTAATGGTATCATTACTATCTTTGAATGTTGTTACTATTGATTAAATAAACAACTTGCTCAGCAAAGGAAACTAAAAGAGTATGGGGGACCATGGATTCCATAAAGTGAGCGGGGATGGGGACACCCCTAGAACCTTATAACTTGTTGTTGCCTTAAGTTTGTCCATCCTGGTTCATATTTGCACCTTGGTGATATTAATAATGTTGGTCACCCAAACCTTGTACAACGAGCTCTATTCTTGATATTTATGGACTATGGAGTTAATATTGCATATTGTGCACACCTTAGTGGGCCCCTCTTTCCTAAGGCACCCTGCTTGGGAAGATATTCCCTCACATTTATGTTTTTTTGGTCATTTATGAGCCCTTTTCCTAGTTTTTAGGGGTTGTAAGCTATTTTCTAGCTTCCACTCTTACACTATGCATTGATGAACTTATTTTTGTGCTTCCATGATATTTGCGACCCTATTGGATTCCTTCTCTCACTTATTTTTCCCTCCTTGATGTTTTGTAACCTCCCCTTATTCATTAGTGTGCCTCCATGTGCTCTTCATGGCTCTACTCCTTAGTTTTTGGTAACTCCTCCTCGTGGTGCTAATTCAGGAAAGGGAATTTTTTCACTAAGCCACTGCTCCACTAATACAAGTTAGGTCTCCAAAATGAAGCTTAAACCTTACCTCTCTCTTATTTGAGTTGATCCCTTTGGGTTAGATTTGGCTTCCTTGTGCTATAAATTCATATTCCCTCTCCTTATTGAAGCTAATCTTGAACTTTGGACCATGTGACTTATGTTATTTATCCATGTTGGGAATGTTGGTAGTATTGAGATTGTATTGAGACTTGGAGTTAGTCTAGTTGTCTTCCCTTTTCTTCCATTCTATCACTCTACTAGTCCAAGTTCTCGCACAGGAAGCCAGGAAATGGGAATGGTGAGCTAGGTCATATCCCATATGTAGTGGAGACGAACAAGAAAGTAGTGTGGGTAGCATTGTGGTTCTCCAAAGAGGTAGTTTCAAGAGTTTCTAGACTAAGTGTGTGTCTACTTGTAGATCCATGGTCTTAGCTCGGGGGTGACATATTTAAGCGAGGAAGGTTTGATTGTGTCTATGATTGGGAGGAAAATTGTCATATTATAGTCAGTTGCCTATATCTTGAGATAAGTATTTCTCATATGATTGTATTTATGTTTTAACATATTATTATGATGATTATGTGCAAAGGTGGTTAAATTGAATTATCTATATGATTGATTATTGTATGTCATAATTTGGTCACATGAAGAATGGACTCTGTAGGATTCAAATCTGAGATGATATTCATCGTGATCTTTTATCTCTTCTTCAAAAAATATAACCGTGACTCTACGGTACTGGAGGCAGAACCATATGTTATGATTCATCAATTTTTTCTCATTTTTGTGTTGTAGGACATATTTTATTGTGTATGGAACAGCGTTTCCACTAAGAATCACCTTTAGTTTCACTGAGGAATCTTTATGGATGACCAAGATATGTCTGTTTTGGTCCAACGATTTTCCCATTGCTAGTTTGAGTGCACCAGTTGTTAGATTGGAAATGTTCTATGCATGGATTTGCTCCTATTTGCATATTTGACTTAGAATAATCTAATCTTAATGTAATATTGATTGATGGTTGGAGGGAGGAATCCATACAATCTAAAATATATTAGTGAAAAATAGTTGTAGGGTACAGCCAATGGGAGGTGATTTTGTGGGCCGTGATTGCAGTCTGTGCCTTTTGTTTTGCTTTGGTTGTGGTGTGGATGTAGGTTACAAACTACATATGTGTCTTGATGTGTGTTTCCCTTAATGTTTAGCTTCACTAAAATCACACACCGAACAACATCACAAACTAATTAAATATGCATACAATCAATGACACGACACTTGACAATTATAAACTATGCTTTCAATAATCTTTACGAAGTATAAGAATTTAATGTAGGACCTTAATCACACTATGATGATAGATGCATTATTCATGCACTAGATGTGATTATGAACTTAAAGTTAATGTTGATATAGTTTAGTGTATTTAACTAAGGGAAACGAATGATTTAATTAAGTGTCACAACCATAGTAATGTTTCTTAAACATAGACATTTAATAAATCATTCAATCGTTAGTTGTTCTAACCTTATTTTCATCCAATTCTGTTGTGCTCAAACCAAATTTTAGAACCTTTTTCCTTTTCATAACGGTCAGGGACATTACAACAACTCTCCACCCAACCAATCCCTCAGTGAGACATTGAGAGCCCTGATCCCCCAACTAATATACCGTAGCTAGATCTATTCTCTTCTCCTCCATAGCCATAATCATACATATATTCCTTCAAAGCTAAGAAGGGTGAATGTCCTTCCCCTCTAATCCTCCTCGTTTTTATAGGTTTTTCTTATTTTCTTTGGAATTTGAATCTAGTATATTTTTTTAATTTAGTTAGCAATTTCTTTTTGTTTATTTATTATTTAATATTATTATTCATAGATATCATATTCATGGTGAGAAGTGTTTCTTTTTAATTAATTAATTAATTAATTAATTTTAATATTTTACTAAGCTTTCCTATATTTTTATTTACAATTAATTTAATAGTGTTTTTGGGTTGTTACATTAAGGGTGCTCGTGAATAGAATCTCCAATTCGATTGGGTTGTCAAAGCAGGGCATCTGATGCACCAAGACAAGTGGCTCACAAAGCATAAAGTTCTGCAGTAGTTTCCCCATTTGATGGGGGAACTCACCATAATGGATACCATTGCTTCCTAACGGGGGAGGAATGATCCAGATGAACATTGGCGGCAATATACCTAGTCCACTAGCTCAAAACATAGTTTTTCATCTTGGTAGGTTTTTATAGTTTTTCAAGTTTTTAACTTTTGGGGTTGTTTTGAGGCCCTAAATGACATTTTTTTGGCAAGACAACACCAATCCAAATTAGTAAAACCAACCAATGAAGCAATCCCCATTTAAATATAATGAATCCCAAACTAAATTGTATCTGGGATATACCAAAGTATCCTTTTTGTTTCTTTCCAATGAATTTCAAAGGGTGTTTGCATATACCAGGTAACCAGATCACCAACAACAAAGGAAATATCATGATGGGTATCATTAAAGTACAAAATAATACAAACTAACTAACAATAGAAGGTGGCATCTAATTTAGGTGTAGTGCAATTGGTAGTAATTTTGACTCTAGACAACAAGGATATGGGGTCGGTTTACAATTTTCCTTATGAAAGTGATGAAGAAGGTCACAAGCATACTTAGACTTGAAAGGAAAAATTCCTTCTTGGTTTGCAAGATTTGGAGGCCAAGAAAATATGCACATGTGTTTAGTCTGTCATTTCAAATCTCTTCTTAAGGTTGGATTTCCCATGGGTTAAAAGTTTGGGGTCACTAGCAATAATAATAATTTCATTAACATAAATAAAAAAGTATTATGAGATGTTTTCCTACTTTCTTGGTATAGACAATTAGGGTAATAATGACATCTAGAAAAATCAATGTCAAGAAGAAAGCTAATCACTTTGGCATACCAAGCCCGAAAATCTTGCTTAAGGCCATAGATATATTTTTTAATGTGACAAACAAGGCTAGAGTCAGTTTGAACATAGCAAAGAGGCTTTTCCATGTAAATTTGTTCTTGAAAATATCCAGGTAAGTAGGTGGGTTTGACATCCATTTGATGGACCTCCCATTTATGTGAAGTGCCAAGGGCTAGAACAAGTTGGATGTAATTCATTTTGGAAATAGGGGGAAAAGATACATTGTAGTAATTCCCTTCAACTTTGGAAGATCCTTTGGAAACTAACCTTGCCTTAAGTTTTTCAACACTTCCACTTGATGCATACTTATTTCTATACGTCCATTTACATTTGACAAGTTTTATTCCTTTAGAAAGAGGTACAATATCTCAAGTATCATTCACCATTAAACCACGCTATTTTTCATTCATTACCACATCCCAATCTATATGGCCAAAAATTTATGCAAATGTTTTTGAATCATGAGTCTCCAAAACTTGAGCCAAAAGATAAGAGGCTTGTTGGAAATAGGAATGTGTTTGGTGTTGATCTAATAGACGCTATAGGAATCTCCTCTTAAGGGGGCTCCAATCCCTCGACCTTAAGGTTGAAGTTTAGGATCACCAACAAGAGTACTGAATGCTTCTCATATTGTATAGACGCATCTAGGAAGCTTTGGTGTTGATGCAAGTCCAATGGACCCAACTCAAGGACCATGAGCACTTGGAGTTGGATATTCATCCTCATTGTCATCATTTGAAGAAGAAACTAGAATAGGACCTATTATCACAAATATTGTAGTTGACTGGTAAGGTGATCCTATACAGGACGGAAGAGGGGAAAGGAAACTAAAGTCGTGACCTATGATATCCAAGACCTCTGAAAGAAACTTAAATGTCACGTCAGTCAAGGATATCGACACTCTACACCCAGTGCATATACTAATCCTAGGGGGCATCCCTATAACCAAGATAATCCTAAAATCTAGTAATTCAAGTAGACAACCTAGGGAAACTTGATTAAATCTCTTAGTAGGATAGTTAATTAGAATTTGACGCAATTACTAAGAGAAAATGAGTGTCTATATGAAAAACCACAATTTACCCTAGGATTTTAAGTATAGAAAATGGGATCTAGAGGTAAATGGTAAAATTATATAAAATTAGACACTCAAATTTATTGCTAGGTGTAAGATAATGTAATTGTAAGTGAAACTAGCAATACGTAATTTGCGAAATGAAAAATACCCACTTCCCTCAAGGAGGGTGTCTCCCCTAAAGGAATGACCAGTGAGTTTAATGGGAAAATGGAGTCCGATGATCATGAAAATTTAAACTAAGGAGTTTTAATTTATTTCCAATGTGAGTGTTTAGTTTTAAATCCAACCACAAACTAGATCCTATAAATCTAAAACTTGAGGGTTTTAAATGAGGGTTTCGCTAGAGAAATTTATAACTAATGGAATATAAATTTAAAACACGAGATATAGAGTAGATCTTACCCAAAAAATCTTGTAGATGCCTTGCAACTGATGATTTATCTTATCTCGATCAATTTGAAGTGATTTTAATGATGTACCAAGTGGAAGCGATTCGCCCAAGTGAGGTAGCACGCCCCTCTTCCCTGCATAGTCAAGTGAGATATCAAATATCAAATATACTATTGAAAAACTCCCTAATTATGAAAACTTATTCAAAGAGAAACAAGTTAGGAGATCCACAAAAACGCCCCAAGAGAAAACACCCTCTTGCATGCAAAAATCTATCTTCCAAAAACATTTTATACCCCAAAAAATATTTTCAAATGCTAAGCAAGATAAACTTTCCAATAAAAGACAAGAACAACCCACAAAGAAGATCCAAGAATTTTTGCAAAATTCTCTTTATTCAAATGTCCAGAACGAAGAGTACAAAACTTTCTGAGGGATACAATGAGGGGATCACAACTCTTAAATACCTCAAGAGTGTGCCCACATTCTAACCAACATCAATCCAACGATTGAGACTAAAAAATCATCAATGAGGGAGACCTTTTAATTTTAAATTACATGGATCAACTTAGACAATCACTGAAACTAATGCAAATATGTCCGGAGAGCCATAATAAATCATCCAGATAAATTCCCCTGCCATTTCCTTAACCACACAAGCCAAATCGATTTCTTCAGTGATTTCCTAGTTCATTTTTTAGTGGTACATCTTCTGAAAATAATAATCATCATCATAACTTTGTTCGAGATGAGAAATGGGGAAAACTGACTGCACATAAGTGTCTAGAGACATGGTAGAATGGTACTGGCGACTACTCTTACTCATTGATCCGTTGAAATGCCAAATATATCATCATCTCACAATAAAAATAATGGTCAGAGTCAAATAAAAATAATAATACTAATCTTTGGAACTCAATAACTGTGACCATTTGGTGAAATTTGAGACTGCAGTATTGGTCCTGGGAATTTCTGGAGCGAATATAACCATTGTTAATTTTTGTAGTCATTTCCTTGGGAACCATGTTTGACTTGGTCAACTGGGTTGACATGGTCAAAGTATCCAAATTTAAGGTGATATAATGAACTAAAATAATTATGCATGCATCCAAGGTAAGAACTAATCCAATAAGTATATTAAAACCCAACTTAAATCATGCTAGTCAGAATCATGGTGACAATAGTAATAATAATAATAATAAAGTATACATGTGTCTTTGAACAGTCTTTGAATCTTCTAAAAGTCCCTTGCATATGCCATACTTACAAAGTTTAATCAATTTGTTAATGTTGGTTGAAGATGGAAAACAAGGCTAAGGAAACAGGGTAATGACTTTTGATTGACTTTAACTATATGATCTCTCTGAATGCTGACAAGTACACACAACCACAACGACATATGCATGACAGATAAACAATAGTGAATGGTGGTGTCTTACAATTAGATGAGTCGATCTGGAAAGAGTCCATTCAACTTTAACAACATGTCTACGACTCACATCCAAGCTAACAATCAAGCTCCATGGGGATCATTTCTAGGACCCTTGTGTTGAGTACACAAGAAACTATAGTGAAGAGGTCCTAGGGGACACTTAGAATTAGTTGTCCCTTACTCCATATCACATCAAAACCTGTAGGCTCTGCGAGGAATTAATCATTACATTTCAATAAGATGACCAACAATCTTTAGATTTTGCATTTATTTATCCATTGCTTTTTAGGCGTTTCACATTTTACTTCATAACCCTTTTTGAGTTGTGTCCAAAGACACAGTTTACAACTTTATTTGAGGGCTTGCATTTCTTAGTATATAGCACATAATGCATGTAATGGTGGTAGACATATTGTTTCAAGTTATAGTTTACACTCTTCAGGAAACTAGGGAGGAATATCCATAGTCAGGACCAAACATCGGGGGCAATCGACCAGAGAGTTAAAGGCTTCAAAACCCAACTTCCTTAAGGTCGGGAACCAACACCAACGGGTTCTCCTAGCCTAGAAGGATCAGTACATCGACAAGTTTTATTGCACAACTCAGAGCCGAGACACAAATCAACGTGGGATCCATCATGCTTAGGGGTCAAAGTGGGGAAGATGATCTTCAATATCATTGGTCTCAATCAATCATAAGTCATGGGTAAAATAAATCATGAATGATACAGGATTGATGAAGACAAGTGATACATGAAACCAACATAACACTAAAGTTTAAAAGTTGTGTAAAGCATGGCATAAGCAATGGTCTTCAACATCATATTCTCTAATCATTCTCAACACAATTTAATCATCATTGGAACATATAATATAAGCATAGGTCACCATAATCATCATAGCATAACAAGTCAAAGGCGTTAATATACATCAGAGATCAAAATCCTACCAAGGAGCAATATACCTGATCTCACCATCTACATGCCTCTTCTTGATATGCCCATATGTGAACTATGTACCATCTCTACTACTTTGCTCGAATGAACTAAGTCATCACTGAAGTCATCTCAATGGATAAGGAGATCTCAATCCTAGCAAGGAAATACTCTGCATTTGCTACTAAACAAGGCTCTGAATGGCTCATGCTAAATCCCATCAATATCTATGGCTCATAAAATAAAGAGAAAGTCCATATGTTGCATCATAGTAGCCCAATTACAATATATGTGATAAAAGGACCACTAGCATAAAAGTTGGAAATTTAAGATGGTACAATTACATTAAAAGACAACTCATAAGTGAGAGAGGGCACAAATGATTAATTAGTCTCACAACATGAGATATTTTCATAAAATTTAACCCACATCCTGGTAATAATTTCATTGGATTAAGGCTCAAGAAATATACAACCTTTTACATCTTCAAAATATCCAATAAAAATGCACTTCTCAATCTTAGGCAGTAATGTTTTTCGTTTTTCATCAAGAATGTGAGCCCATGCTTCGCTACCAAACATATGAAAATGTTTTACATTTGGTTTAATTTTACTCCATGTTTCTCTTGCTACTATATCTTTTAAAACCTTCATGGGAGTGTGATTGACTATGTAATTGGCACTATTAATGGCTTCCACCCAAATATGAGGACTTAATCCCTTAGGATCACACAATTTGCCATTTTCTTTAATGTGTGATTTTTTTCTCAACAACACCATTTTTCATGGTGTGTATGGGACAATATGTTGCATTTTAATGTCATGCATTGTGCGGTGGTTTGAAACTTTATTGTTTACATATTATCCTCCATTATTTGTTCTTAAATTTGTATTTGGTGTCTAGATTGTTTTCCTACAAGTTGGGCCTTGTAGGCCAAAACCATATCAAAAAAATCACTCTTAAGTTTTAATAAGTAAACCCATGTACATCTAGAGAAGTCATCAATGAAAATTAAAAGGCACTCAAACCCAAAGAAAGAAGCAGAAGGAGACAAACCACACAAATCACTATGAACAAGATGCAAGGGGGGCAATGCATGCCAAGAGGCATGTTTGTAAAAAATATTATGATGATGTTTGTCGAGAACACACTCGGTACAAACACCATTTATATAAGAAACTAAAGGAAGTATGCAAGTCACCATTTTTTATTACATATTAATACAATGAGCGATAATCTATATGGCCAAATTGCTCATGCCAAGGTTTTCTCAAGTCATTGCTATGACCAATAAAAACTCGTGGAAAAGATGATGACCAAAAATTTAAAATCTAAACAACATGAATAGGATCTTTTAAATCCTTTATTACAAATTGGTGAGGGTAAAACTCTATATTCTTGCCATCAACAAAATCAGTGATCTTATGAACTTACAAAAGATTGTATAAAGGACTTGGAACACATAATACATATTTGAAATGACCATCATCTAGTTGAATTGTTCCACACCCTACAACACTAAGAGATCTATCATCACCAACAAATATTTGTTTGATGGTACAATCATGAAGAACAATAAAATGGCTTTATCCTTAGCCATATGATAAGATGCTTCAAAATTAATGAGCCACTCATTAGAAGAAGAAGTAGTAGATGATGCATTGAAGGAAAAAACAAAGCAAAAAGTGCATGTCCATGAGAAGAACTATTAGAAGAAGAATTAATATTGATTTTATGCTTCTTCATTACTTATTTTAAGACTTCCATCTTCTTGAAACATTTAGACTCTAAATGACCATTTTTCCTGCAAAAATTGCAATGTCTCTCAATTTTCTTACCTTTTGATTTGGTTCCCTTTTCATCATTACAAGGATGCGTTGACTGAGAGGGTTTGGGAACCTTGTTTTATTTATTTATTTTGAGGGTGTCGCTTCTTTGGATTCTTGGCTTTATCCTTCTATTGTAACACTAATTCTTTATGAGATGTACCTATAGTGTTGATCACTCAAAGATGAAAGAGCTTATCTCGCTTTTTAATAAAATAATCACAAAAATATTCAAAATTGATTTTTTCGTAAGTAGACCCTAGAGCTTCTCTACTGGAGTTAAAAATAGATACAAAAACATAGTAAGGACTACCAATATTAACAAAAAGTAAATTAGATATCTAACTTAGGTATATTGCATTCTTTAACTAGGATTTTAAGGGTTTTGAATTTAGATAGATAATCTTCAATGCAAGAGAAATCACTTGGATTTAAAGAAACCAATCAATTTTCAAGCTAGTGGTGATTTATAAGGATCCAAGCATCCATTAAAACGTGGTATTGTTCCACCTTTTCAAAGTGGGGCTTCCTAGATATAAGTCACGTGGATCAATTTAGTGGCAGATCAATTCATTGGCATCTATGTTTGATGGCTTTGAGCTTTGTTTTATAGGTAATCTACGAGACTTGCATGAGCTTTCACGTGGTGTCATGTTTTGACATATGGATCTTAGAATTGTTCTAGATCCAACTACAATCACCAATGTGAACTCTTTGATATGTGACTACATCAATAATTTCCTACCAGAAACATCTCTTGTGTTGGATTGCCCCCTATTTGTCATATGTTGTGGAGTTGTGGCTGTGACTCAACTCCTTGGTAGAAGAAAAATATGATTTGGTTATTGTAACTATTCCAAAACAACTATCAAGGTTCAGTCTTAGCATGGTTAATGCATGAATTCCATTAAAAGGTGGATTTTTGTCAATAAAATATTGAGAACTACTTTATTGATGGCAATCCACATGTATAAAGGAGAAAATGAGAGGGGGTAGGGTTCTTTCTTCCTCCTCTCCCTCATTTGTTCTTGGTTGGGAGCCTTGGAGGAGATGGGATTTTTTGAGGCCGACGGAGAATTCTGATGATGAGAGTGTTTTCTGGATTGGTATTATTGTGTTAGGGCTTAGAATCTCTCAATCTATAACTAGGAGGTTGGTTAGGAGGAGAGTGGTCCCCTACCTGTGTTTTTTTTTGCAGTGGTTCTAGTGGTGTTCTAATCTATCTACATCAACCAATAGGTACACCTGAAAGTTTTCCTTTGTAATTACAGGTATATATCATTTTCAATTTTCCTGGTTTACTATCACAATTGGGATTATTTTAATATTTGGTAAATATTAACTATTTGGATCAAAAATATTGTTTTTAAGTTTTATTAAATTAAATTAGAGTCAAGGTTTTACAAATGGTATCAAAGCACGATTTTAAACCCTAGGGTTTCTGGACCCTTTGCATAAAATGATATTTTATATATGAAGCTATGCAACTATATGTTTTCACGAATCCCCATGTCCTTATTATAAAAATATCATTATAGGTATATGAACCTACATAATGCAATACTATTGTGCAAGGGTAGGACCCACCAAGTGTGGCCATCACGAGTGTATCCTGCAACTACACTATAACTCAATTATGTCCCCCAAATACTATTGCAAATATGTGATAGAGGGGTGTTACAAAAAGGTCGAGTTAGTTTTATATTGCTCTACATATCAAGTTGGTATCAAAGTAGGTTGTCTAGAGGGTTGGTTAACACCTTTTTCACTTTGTGTTAAATTCCCATTTGTTTCATATATAATTTGGAAGTGTAGGTTTCTTGGTTGCAAAAAGAAAACAATGGGAAAATATTTGAATAGAGAAATATTGTAAGAGCTTTAAGAAATAAATCGATAGATTCATGAGGAAAACTCTGAATTGGGAAAAACATTGCAATTCTCTAAGGATGAGAAGCAAGAGCTAAGAGATAGATTATTGTTCCGGGGAGAATTTTCCATGGGAATACTTTAAGAGTTGTAATCCAGGGATGATATTTTGGAAAAAAAAATTAAATGGGGAAGGAGTGGAGGAGAAATAAGGGTCCACCATGCAAAGGAGACCATCATCTATTGTATATGCACAAACCACGATCGAGGTATGCATTGTAAGTGATTCAACATGTTCTCTCTCTTCCCACCAAGGTGTAGATGCTTCTTTTGCTGAATTTGAGAAGCATACTTGAGGTATTGGTTTTTAAGTTGCTAACTGAGATGGGATTTCATGGAAAGGGAATTGGCATCAATGGCTAAGGAATGACTAATCCCATATAGGTTGAGTAAAGACCTCATTATGCAGGTTTGAGATATGTTAGTGGCAAAGAAGAAGTTGGAGAATGCTCCAAGATAGTTGGAGCAAGAGAAGAGGCCAAGTCACTTGCTCTAAAGAAATATCCCATGCAAGGATATGGCACACCACTCCATGACAGTGAGAGTGAGTGCAAGTTAGAATCAAGAATAATACGACCTTTAAATCATGGGAAGGGTATCAAGAAAGAATGCAAAACATCTCGAAAGAGAGATGGACATTCCAACGAAGGAACTAAAACATTTTTCTCTCGTCATACTTGCACAAAGGACAACCCTAAAATGTATGGAAAGCATAAGTACTCCAATATTTTATTCAATTAAAAGAAGAATGGCCATTTAACACACAATTTGTGGTATGCATATGCATGTACATATTGCGGATTAAATAATCATTGTGTTGCCATGTGTTGGAAGAGAAAGTCCATATAGAGGAAGATCATATCCTTTAGGAAGGAGAAAATATGTAAATACCATTTTCCAACTCAAAATGGGGAGAATGGTAAGAAGGGATTACTCTCCAAGAAAATGGGCAAGAATGGTTGCACTCATTGTAATATGAGTAGTCATTGGGTTGATAGGTCATGGAAGCTTCATCCACAACTTCATCCAAAGGATATCAAGGAAGTTGTGCAAGCATCCACAACAAAAGAGGTAGCAAATGAAATAGTTCGTCAAGCACCAATAGTCCAGGAGGCATCCCACAGAGAAGTCTACCTTGTTAAACTAGTAGCAACAAGGAAGGTCTTCCTGCATGCATGTGTTCTTGCATGCAGAAGACTTAAATTAGGAAACTAGATGTATTTAATTTATTTTTCCTAAATTTACTTTGGAAAAATAAATTAAAGTGATCTAAATTAACTTTAGTGAACCACTAGTTAAAGTGAAAGTGAAATTATGGTTTTCGCTTTACCACTAGTTAAAGTGAAAGTGAAATTATGGTTTCTTCTTTACCTAAAGTTATACAAGAGAGATCAATCGGTGGAGAGAACACACACACTTGTATTCTGACAGAGACATGACACAGACAGGGAGAGAAAGTCAAACAAAGGATTTAGCTAAGAAGACGGAGGAGCGAGCAGTAGGATTATCAAGCTTCGTATAGCTGGGTCGTACACTCACACAGAAGGGTGTTGAGGTTTAGCTGGGATTTTCCCAGTGATTTTTCCTGGTGTTGAATTCACCAAGTTTGGGTGAATTTGTAGCGATTGTAAAAGTTCCATATTTTCTCATAATAAAATCTATATCTGACTGTTGCACCGGTTTTCCCATCTTGGGTTTTTCCAGGGGTTTCTATACCCAAAATAACAGTGTCATTATTCTGATGTGATGTTGTGATTTAGTTCTCAATTTTATATTCTGCTGCATACTGTCAAAGATATTCATGTGTGGTTATGAGTTGATATTTTGCATGCACTGTTTAGCCCTAGTTGAATATTAAAGGAAAATTTACATGGTATCAGAGCTCTGGTGAGCTAAAGCTAAGAGATTTGCAAGAGCAGTGATAGATCAGGGGCAGATCTATAGGAAGACACAAACCTAGACTTCCAGATCTAGGGTTTGACAGGTACACTTCACTATGGTTGTGTAGTTGAGAGTTGAGGATAGAATCTAGGGTGCTCAGAACTTTCCTACATGGAAAGAAATGATCACAAAGATCCTTGCATCCGTGATGCAGAGGAGCACATTGACTCCACGAAGGTTGCACCCACGGATCCAGCAGATCTAGAAGCTTGGAAGAAGATTGATTCCATAGCCATGTTGATTATCATGGATGGAGTGAAGGACCATATAGTCCCTCACATTTATGGTAAGAAGAGTGCATTAGAACTGTGGAAGGCTTTGGAGAGTCTGTACCAGAGAAAGAACGAGAACCGAAGGATGGTGTTGAAAGAGAGGATGCCTAGCACAAATATGACCAAGGGAGAAGGAGTGGTGCCTTATCTCAAGAGATTCACAAAGATCAGGGATGAGCTTAAATCTATTGGCTCTAAGACAGATGATGAGAAGCTAGTTTGGATAGCCCTCAATGGCTTCTCTAAGCCATGGGACACATTTGTTAAAGGTGTTGTGGCTAGGGAGAAGCTCCATGATTGGCAGAGACTATGGGATGACTTTGTGCAGGAGGAGACCCGCATGGGTCAAGGATCAGGCTAATCCAACAGTGCCCCACAGATTGTGGATGAGGAGGCTCTAGCCCTTACAAGGAAGAGCAAGGGGAAGGAAAAGAGGAAGAAGGATGGTAAGAAGAACCTTGACATGTCAAAGGTCAAGTGTTGTATCTATCACAAGCAGGGACACTTTGCCTCCCAGTTCCCAGACAGGAAGAAGAAGAGTAACACTTAGATTGCTAGATCTACAAAGGTGGATGAGTTCAGAGGAACTTCGATGAGGAGTTTTGTTTGATAGCTTGCATGGAAAGCACTACAGGGAGTGGCATATGGTACATTGGTAGTGGAGCATCTAGTCACATGACTGGATAGAAGAGATTCTTCAAAGACTTGCAGGAGAGTGGAACAGGGATCCACGTTGAGCTGGGTGATGATGCAAAGTATCAGGCGTAGGGAGTTGGCACTATTTCATTTGAGAGGGAGTCTAGCAAACCCCTCAATTTTGTTGATGTGTTATATGTTCCAGGACTGACCAAGAACCTTATATCACTCTCCACTCTAGAGGAAACAGGATATTAGGTGAAGTTCCATGACTATAAAGTGTATATAATGCCCAAGGGGTCAGATAGGATCTTGGATCGAGTGATTGGCAAAAGGAGCGAGAAAGTGTACAGATTGCACTTTGACCTTGCAAAATCTCTAGTCACCAACAACAACAACAGTCAGGGTGAGTTGTGGCATAGGATGATGGCACACTTACACCATGGAGCACTAAAGCATTTGAGGCAGGAAGTCATTAGAGTTCCTTAGGTATAGGAGGAAAAGCATAACCACTACAAGGGTTATGCTTTGGGGAAGAGCATCATGAAGCATTTCCCACAGAGTGAGCACAAGTCGAAGGAGCCCTTGGACTTGGTGCATTCAGATGTATGTGGACCTATGAGTGTCCATTCATTCGGTGGTTACAGGTATTGCGTAACCTTCATTCATGACTATTCTAGGAAAACCTAGATCTATTTTCTGAAGGCCAAGTCAGAGATCTTTGAGAGGTTCTGAGAGTTCAAGACTCTTGTGGAGAACCAAACAGGAAAGAAGATTTGGGTGTTGAAGATAGACAATGGGGGTGAGTACGCTTCCAATGAGTTCATGGAGTATTGTTCGGCTAAGGGGATCAAGAAGGAGCACTCTGTTCCCCATACACCATAGCATAATGGAGTTGCGGAGCAGAAGAATAGGACTATGGTTGGAGCAGCCAAGGCCATGCTATTTGATCGGGGATTTCCACTATTCCTCTGGGTCAAGGCATACAGGATTGCAGTATACATTCAGAATAGGTGTCCCCACATCGCCTTAGGGAGGAAGGCCCCGGAGGAAGTATTCACGAGCATTAGGCCAACTGTGAGTCATCGCATATTTGGAAGTCTCTTATATTGTCATGTTCATGCTGACAATAGGAAGAAGGTGGACCCTTCTAGAGAGAAGGGGTTACTTGTTAGTTACAGCAAGATTTCGAAGGCATATAGAGTTTACATTCCTACTTGCTGGAGGATCATTGTGAGCATGGATGTCCAATTCGATGAGGGCAGGGCCTTACAAAGATATATGGAATTACCAGCATAGCTGCAGCCAACACAGGATTCGGGAGTCAAGTTGCGGGAGCAAGATGTACAAGTACAGGTACAAACACATAACACAGGTTCTAGTGGTCAGAGGGAGTCAGGTGGACAGGATCCTTCAGTCACTGAATTGAAGGATGAGCTACATTAGGAGACGGATATCAAGCAGCTGCAACATGTTGACACTAGGCCAAGGCCTAAGTGGTTTAGATCCATAGTGCAGGATTCCAGGTAGGTAGATACTCCACATACATCTTTTTGACAGAGTGTACAACCAAAGAGGCTTAGTTATATGGCACTGATGATAGAGTTGATTAACTCTATACCTTCCAGCTTCGGGGAGGCTGCACAACATGATATGTGACAGGAAGCTATGGTTGAGGAGTATGACTCCATTATGAAAAATCAAGTATGGGAGGTTGTGTCGAGGCCACAAGGGAAAAAGGTGGTGGGATCCAGATGGATCTACAAGGTGAAGCATGCAGGATATGGAAGCATGGAGAAGTATAAGGCACGCTTTGTGGCAAAGTGGTTTTCACAGAAGGAGGGTATTGATTATGAGGAGACCTTCGCCCCTGTTGACAGGTATTCTTCCATTCGGGCCATTATCTCACTAGCAGCTAAGATGGATTGGCATGTCCATCAAAAGGACGTCAAGACTTCCTTCCTCAACGGAGTGATAGTGGAGGAGGTGTATATTGAGCAGCCAGAGGGGTTTGATGTGGAGAACAGGGAGACGCATGTATGCAAACTGCATCAAGCTCTTTATGGGCTCAAGAAGGCACCTCGAGCATGGTAGTCGAGGATTGACAGCTATCTACGAGAGATGGGATTTCAACAGAGTGAGGCTGACCACAACATGTACTTCTTGACAGGTGAGGTGCCTCTCATACTGGTCTTATATGTGGATGATCTCTTTTTGACAGGATATGAGAGACTAATTGGAGATTGTAAGTCCAACCTTGCAGTAGAGTTTAAGATGAAATACCTTGGGTTGATGCATTACTTTTTGAGCTTGGAGTTTTGGCAGAGAGATGGATGCTTCTTCATCGGAAAGGGGAAGTATGCAGTAGAGATCATGAAGAGATTCAAGATGGAGGACTGCAATCCTATGGCCATACCTCTAGTTTCCAACTGGAGGAATATTGATGCATCAGGGTCAGACGGATTTGATCCTACCTTGTATTGTCAGCTTATCGGATCGCTTATGTATCTGGTCAACACTTGACCAGACATCAACTTTGCAGACAACTATTTGAGTCAGTTCATGGTGGACCCTTGGAGAGTGCATTGGATGGCTGCAAAGCACATACTTCGCTACATCATAGGTACAATGGAGTATCGATTGGTTTATGAGCGCAGGGGGAGTGTGCAGTTAGCAGGTTTCACATATGTTGACTGGGAAGGATGTGTAGAGGACCAGAAGAGTACTTCATGTTGTTGTTTCAACATTGGATCAGGGGTTGTCTCTTAATTCAGCAGGAAGCAGAAGTCAGTTGCATTGAGCTCAGCAGAGGCTGAGTACATGGCAGTGAGCATGGCTGCTTGTGAGGGGAAGTTGCTGAGGATGTTACTTGCAGGGTTGTTCGAGTGTGAGCTAGAGGCTACAGTAGTTCACTGTGACAATCAGAGTGGAATCAGGCTATCTGAGAATCCAGTGTTCCATGACCGGAGCAAACACATAGACATCAGATACCACTTCTTGAAAGATTATGTTCAGAGGGGAACCATTTGGTTGGAGTACATACAGACAAATGAGCAGGTGGTAGACATTTTCACCAAGGCACTTTGCAGACAGAGTTTTGTGAAGTTCAGGGATAAGTTGGGGTTGCTCGTGAATCCCATCCTTGTTGAGAGGGAGCGTTAAACTAGTAGCAACAAGGAAGGTCTTCCTACATGCATGTGTTCTTGCATGCAGAATACTTAAATTAGGAAAAAAATTGTATTTAATTTACTTTTCCTAAGTTTATTTTGGAAAATAAATTAAAGTGATCTAAATTAACTTTAGTGAACCACTAGTTAAAGTGAAAGTGAAATTAGAGTTTTTGCTTTACCACTAGTTATTGGGAAACTCAAATTAGAGTTTTTGCTTTACCTAAAGTTATAAAAGAGAGATCAATCAGTGGAGAGAACACACACACTTGTATTCTGACAGAGACAGGATATAGACAGGGAGAGAAATTCAGACGTAGGATTTATCTGAGAAGACGGAGGAGCGAGCAGTAGGATCATCGAGCTTCGTATAGTTGGGTCATACACTCACACAGGAGGGTGTTGAGGTTTAGCTGGGATTTTCCCAGTGATTTTTTCGGGTACTGCATTCGTCGGGTTTGGGTGAATTTGTAGTGATTGTAAAAGTTCCATATTTTCTCATAATAAAATTTATATCTAACTGTTGTATCGGTTTTCCCATCTTGGGTTTTTCGGGGGTTTCCATACCCAAAATAATAGTGTCATTATTATGATGTGATGTTGTGATTTATTTCTCAGTTTTATATTCTGTTGCATACAGTAAAAGATATTCATGTGTGGTTATGAGTTGATATTTTGCATGCACTATTTAGCCCTACTTGAATATTAAAGGAAAATTTACATGAAATCATAGCTCTGGTGAGCTAAAGCTGAGAGATTTACAGGAGCAGTGATAGATCAGGGGGAGATCTATAGGGAGACACAAACCTAGACTTCCATATCTTGGGTTTCACAGGTACACTTCACTATGGCCATGCATTTGAGAGTTGAGGATAGACTCCAGGGTGTTCAGAACTTTCCTACATGGAAAAAAGGATCACAAGGATCCTGGACGTCAATGATGCAGAGGAGCACATTGACTCCACGAAGGCTGCACCCACGAATCCGACAGATCTAGCAACTTGGAAGAAGGTTGATTCCATATCCATGGTGATTATCATGGATGGAGTGAGGGACCATATAGTCCCTCACCTTTCTGGTAAAAAGAGCACATTAGAAATGTGGAAGGATTTGGAAAGTCTATACCAGAGCAAGAACGAGAACCGGAGGATGGTGTTGCAAGAGAGGATGCGCAACACCAAGATGACCAAGGGAGAAGGAGTGGTTCCTTATCTCATGACACTCACACAGATCAAGGATGAGCTTGGAGTTGTCGGCTCTAAGACAAATGATGAGGAGCTAGTTTGGATAGCCCTCAATGGCTTCTCTAAGCCATGGGACACCTTTGTCAAAGGTGTTGTGGCTAGGGAGAAGCTCCCTGATTGGCATATAATATGGGATGACTTTGTACAGGAGGAGACCCACATGGGTCAAGGATCAGGCTCATCCAGTAGTGCCCCACAGATTGTGGATGAGGAGGCTCTAGCCCTTACAGGGAAGAGCATGGGGAAGGAAAAGAGGAAGAAGGATGGTAAGAAGAACCCCGACGTGTCAAAGGTGAAGTGTTTTATCTACCACAAGTAGGGACACTTTTCCTCCTAGTGCCCAGACAGGAAGAAGAAGAGTAACACTTAGATGGCTGGATCTATAGAGGTGGATGAGTTTAGAGGAAATTTGATAAGGATTTTTGTTTGATAGCTTGCATGGCAAGCACCACATGGAGCAGCAGATGGTACATTGACAATGGAGCATCTAGTTCATGTGACTAGACAAAAGAGATTCTTTAAAGACTTGCAGGAGGGTGGAACAGGGATCCACATTGAGTTGGGTGATGATGCGCGGTATCAGGCGCAGGGAGTTGGCACTATTTCATTTGAGAGGGAGTCTGGCAAACCCATAAGTTTTGCTAATGTATTATATGTTCCAGGACTGACCAAGAACCTTATATTAGTCTCCACTCTAGAGGACAAGCAATATAAGGTGAAGTTCCGTGACCATAGAGTGTATATCAGGCCCAAGAGGTCAGATAGGAGCTTAGATCGGGTGATTGGCAGAAGGAGCGGGAAAGTGTATAGATTACACTTTGAGCCTGCAAAAGCTATAGTCAGCAACAACAATAGCAATCAGGTTGAGTTGTGGCATAGGAGGATGGCACACTTACACCATGGAGCATTGCAACATTTGAGATAGGCAGTCATTGGAGTTCCTCAGGTACAGGAGGAAAAGCATAACCACTGCAAGGGTTATGCTTTGGGGAAGAACATCAAGAAGCCTTTCCCACAAAGTGAGCACAAGTCTAAGGAGCCCTTGGACTTGGTGCATTCGGATGTATGCGGACCTATGAGTGTCCATTCATTCAGTGGTTATAGTTATTGTGTAACCTTCATTAATGACTATCCAGGAAAACCTGGATCTATTTCCTGAAGGCCAAGTCAGAGATCTTTGAGAGGTTTCGATATTTCAAGACTCTTGTGGAGAACCAAACAAGAAAGAACATTCGGGTGTTGAGGACAGACAATGGGGGTGAGTACACTTCTAATGAGTTCATGGAGTATTGCTTGGCTGAGGGGATCAAGAAGGAGCACACTATGCTCCATACCCAACAACAGAAAGGAGTTGCAGAGCAGAAGAACAGGACTATGGTTGGAGCAACCAAGGCCATGCTATATGATCAGGGATTACCACTATTCCTCTGGGCTGAGGCATATAGGACTGCAGTATACATTCATAATAGGTGTCCCCACACAGCCTTGGGGAGGAAGAAACCAGAGGAGGTCTTCATAGGCACTAGGCCAGATGTGAGTCACATTCGCATATTTGACAGTATCTACTATTGTCATGTTCATGTTGACAATAGGAAGAATTTGGACCCTTTTGGAGAGAAGGGGTTACTTGTTGGTTACAACAAGATTTCAAAGGCATATAGAGTTTACATTCCTGCTCGCAGGAGGATCATTGTGAGAAGGGATGTCTAGTTTGATGAGGAAAGGACCTTGCATAGATATCTAGACTTACCAACAGAGCAGTAGCCAGCACAGGAGTTGGGATTCAAGTTGGAGGAGCCAGGTGTACAGGTACAGGTACAGACATAGAGCACAATTTCTAATCGTCAAAGGGAGTCAGGTGGATAGGATCCTTCAGTCATTTATTTGAAGGATGAGTTGTAGCAGGAGAAAGATATCCAGCAGCCATAGCAGGTTGACACTAGGCCAAGGCCTAAGTGGTTTAGATCCACAGTGCAGGATTCTAGGAAGGTAGATCCTCCGCGGACATCTTTTTGACGGAGTGTACCACTAGAGAGGCTTAGTTATATGGCACTGATGATAGAGTTGATTAGCTTTGAACCTTCTAGCTTCAGGGAGGATGCACAACATGATATGTGGCAGGAAGCTATGGTTGAGGAGTAAGACTCCATTATGAAAAACCAGGTATGGGAGGTTGTGCCGAGGCCACAGGGGAAAAAGGTGTTGGGATCCAGATGGATCTACAAGTTGAAGCATGTAGCAGACGAAAGAATGGTGAAGTACAAGGCACACTTTGTGGAAAATGGGTTTTCACAGAAGGAGGGTATTGATTATGAGGAGACCTTCGCCCCTATTGCTAGGTATTCTTCCATTCGGACCATTATCTCACTAGTAGCTGAGATGGGTTGACATGTACATCAAATGGACATCAAGACTGCCTTCCTCAATGAAGTGATAAAGGATGAGGTGTAAAGTTGAGAAGCCATAGGGGTTTGATGTGGAGAACAGGGAGACACATGTATGTAGACTGCATCGAGCTCTTTACAGGCTCAAGCAGGCACCTTGAGCATGGTACTCGAGGATTGACAGCTAGCTGCGGGAGATGGGATTTCAGCGGAGTGAGGCTGACCATAACCTGTACTTCTTGACAGCTGAGGTGCCTCTCATACTGGTCTTATATGTGGATGATCTCTTTTTGACAGGAAATGAGAGGCTAATTGGAGACTATAAGTCCAAATTTATAGTAGAGTTTGAGATGACATACCTTGGGCTGATGCATTAATTTTTGGGCTTGGAGGTTTGGCAGAGAGATGGATGCTTCTTCATAGGATAGGGAAAGTATGCAGTAGAGATCCTGAAGAGATTCAAGATGGAGGATTGCAATCCTATGGCCATACCTCTAGTTTCCAACTGGAGGAAGATTGATGCATCAGAGTCAGAAGGATTTGATCCTACCCTATATCGTCAGATTTCAGATCGCTTATGTATCTAGTCAACACTCAACCAGCCATCAGCTTTGCAGTCAACTCTTTGAGCCAGTTTATGGTGGACCCTCAGAGAGTGCATTGGACTCCTTAGAAGCACATACTTCGCTACATAAGAGGTACAATGGAGTATGGATTAGATTATGAGCGCAGGGGGAGTGCACAGTTAGCAAGTATCACAGATGTTGACTGGGCAGGATGTGTAGAGGACTGGAAGAGTACTTCAAGTTGTTATTTCAGCATTGGATCAGGGGTTGTCTCTTGGTTCAGTAGGAAGCAGAATTTAGTTGCGTTGATCTCGGCAAAGGCTGAGTACATGGCAGCGAGCATGGCTGCTTATGAGGGTATGTGGCTGAGGAAGTTAATTGCAGGGTTGTTCAAGTGTGAGCTAGAGGCTACAGTAGTTCACTGTGAAAATCATAGTGGCATCAGGCTATCTGAGAATCCATTCTCCTATGATGATCATGATCGTCTTCTTTCTCTCCTATTCTTGGTACCATCTACTTGCAAAACTAGATCTATAAATAGGATCGTGCCATTAAATTGAGGGTCCACTTCTAACTAACTTATAACCGCTAATGACCTATTACAACAAAACTTGGTCAAATAACATAAAAAATATTAAAAGCGGTTATTATTTCGCCCATCGCGCTAATCTGGCCTTGCGTGGTACCGCGTGAGGTTGTGCAGCTGCTGTGACGCTATGCAACTCACTTACCAAAACCCCTGCCAACAAGCCCCCAACACAGTCCTGTGGATCATCCCCGAGCCACGTCAGGTTGACAGGGTATGTGCCAACGTCTGTGCACCGGTTTTCCCATCTTGGGTTTTTCCAAGGGTTTCTATACCCAAAATAATAGTGTCATTATTGTGATGTCATGTTGTGATTTATTTCTCAGTTTTATATTCCGCTGCATACTGTAAAAGATATTCATGTGTGGTTATCCGTTGATATTTTGCATGCACTATTTAGCCCTAGTTGAATATTAAACGAAAATTTACATGGTATCAAAGCTCTGGTGAGCTAAAGCTGAGAGATTTGCAAGAGCGGTGATAGATCAGGGGCAGATCTATAGGAAGACACAAACCTAGACTTCCAAATCTAGGGTTTTACAGGTACACTTCACTATGGCTGTGCAGTTGAGAGTTGAGGACAGACTCCAGGGTGCTCAAAACTTTCCTACATTGAAAGAAAGGATCACAAGGATCCTAGACGTCCGTGATGCAGAGGAGCACATTGACTCCATGAAGGTTGCACCCACGAATCCAGCAGATCTAGAAGCTTGGAAGAAGATTGATTCTAGAGTCATGCTGATTATTATGGATGGAGTGAAGGACCATATAGTCCCTCACCTTTCTAGTAAGAAGACCACATTATAACTGTGGAAGGCTTTGGAGAGTCTATACCAGAGAAAGAACGAGAACCAGAGGATGGTGTTGTAAGAGAGGATGCGCAACACAAATATGACCAAGGGAGAAGGAGTGGTGCCTTATCTCAAGAGATTCACAAAGATCAGGGATGAGCTTGAAGTTGTTGGCTCTAAGATAGATGATGAGGAGCTAGTTCGGATAGCCCTCAATGGCTTCTCTAAGCCATGGGACACATTTTTCAAAGGTGTTGTGGCTAGGGAGAAGCTCCCTGATTGGCAGAGACTATGGGATGACTTTGTGCAGGAGGAGACCCGCATGGGTCAGGGATCAGGCTCATCCAACAGTGCCCCACATATTGTGGATGAGGAGGCTCTAGCCCTTATAGGGAAGAGCAAGGGGAAGGAAAAGAGGAAGAAGGATGGTAAGAAAAACCTTGACGTGTCAAAGATCAAGTGTTGTATCTATCACAAGCAGGGACACTTTGCCTCCCAGTGCCCATACAGGAAGAAGAAGAGTAACACTCATATGGCTGGATCTACAAAGGTGGATGACTTCAGAGGAACTTCCATGAGTAGTTTTGTTTGATAGCTTGCATGGAAAGCACCACAAGGAGCAGCATATGGTACATTGACAGTGGAGCATCTAGTCACATGACTGGATAGAAGAGATTCTTCAAAGACTTGCAGGAGGGTGGAACAGGGATCCACGTTGAGCTGGGTGATGATGCGCAGTATTAGGCGCAGGGAGTCGGCACTGTTTCATTTGAGAGGGAGTCTAGCAAACCCCTCAATTTTGATGATGTGTTATATGTTCCAGGACTCACCAAGAACCTTATATCAGTCTCCATGACCATAGGGTGTATATCATGCCCAAAAGGTTAGATAGGATCTTGGATCGGGTGATTGGAAAAAGGAGTGGGAAAGTGTACATATTACACTTTGAGCTTGCAAAATCTCTAGTCACCAACAACAACAACAGTCAGGGTGAGTTATGGCATAGGAGGATGGCACACTTACACCATGGAGCACTAAAGCATTTGAGGTAGGAAGTCATTGTATTTCCTTAGGTACAGGAGGAAAAGCATAACCACTGCAAGGGTTGTGCTTTGGGGAAGAACATCAAGAAGCATTTCCCACAGAGTGAGCACAAGTCTAAGGAGCCCTTAGACTTGGTGCATTCGGATGTATGCGGACCTATGAGTGTCCATTCATTGAGTGGTTACAGTTACTATGTAACCTTCATTGATGACTATTCCAGGAAAACCTAGATCTATTTTCTGAAGGCCAAGTCATAGGTCTTTGAGAGGTTTTGAGAGTTCAAGACTCTTGTGGATAATCAAAAAGGAAAGAAGATTTGGGTGTTGAAGATAGAAAATGGGGGTGAGTACACTTCCAATGAGTTCATGGAGTATTGTTCAGCTAAGGGGATCAAGAAGGACCACACTGTGCCCCATACCCCACAGCATAATCGAGTTGCGGAGCGGAATTACAGGACTATGGTTGGAGCAACCAAGGCCATGCTATTTGATCGGGGATTACCACCATTCCTCTGGGTCGAGGCATCCAGGATTGCAGTATACATTTAGAACAGGTCTCCCCACACAACCTTGGGAAGGAAGGCCCCAGAGGAAGTCTTCACAGGCATTAGGCCAGCTGTGAGTCACATTCGCATATTTGGAAGCGTCTTCTATTGTCATGTTCATGCTGACAATAGGAAGAAGCTGGACCCTTCTAGAGAGAAGGGGTTACTTGTTGGTTACAGTGAGATTTCGAAGGCATATAGAGTTTACATTCCTGTTCACTGGAGGATCATTATGAGCAGGGATTTCCAGTTCGATGAGGAGAGGGCCTTATGGAGATCTATGGACTTACCAGCAGAGCAGCAGCCAGCACAGGATTCAAGAGTCAAGTTGGAGGAGTAAGATGTACAGGTACATGTACAAACACATAACACAGGTTCTAGTGGTTAGAGGGAGTCAGGTGGATAGGATCCTTCAATCATTGAATTGAAGGATGAGCTGCAGCAAGAGACGGATATCGAGCAGCCGCAGCATCTTGACACTAGGCCAAGGCCTAAGTGGTTTAGATCCACAGTGTAGGATTCCAGGAAGGTAGATCCTCCACAGACATCTTTCGGACGGAGTGTACAACCAAAGAGGATTAGTTATATGGCACTGATGACAAATTTGATTAACTCTATACCTTCCAGATTCGGGGAGGATGCACAACATGATATGTGACAGGAAGCTATGGTTGAGGAGTATGACTCCATTATGAAAATCCAGGTATGGGAAGTTGTGTCGAGACCATAAGAGAAGAAGGTGGTGGGATCCAGATGGATCTATAAGGTGAAGCATGCAGCAGACAAAAGCATGGAGAAGTACAAGGCATGCTTCGTGGAAAAGGGGTTTTCATAGAAGGAGGGTATTGATTATGAGGAGACCTTCACCCCTGTTGACGAGTATTCTTCCATTTGGGCCATTGTCTCACTAGCAATTAAGATGGGTTAGCCTGTCCATCAAATGGACGTCAAGACTGCCTTCCTCAACGGATTGATACAGGAGGAGGTGTATATTGAGCAGCCAGAGGGGTTTGATGTGGAGAACAGGGAGACACATGTATACATACTACATCAAGCTCTTTACGAGCTCAAGTAGGCACCTCGAGCATGGTAGTCGAGGATTGACAGCTATCTACGAGTGATGGGATTTCAGCGGAGTGAGGATGACCACAACCTGTACTTCTTGACATGTGACGTGCCTCTCATACTGATCTTATATGTGGATGATCTCTTTTTGATAGGATATGAGAGGCTAATTGGAGATTTTAAGTCCAACCTTGCAATAGAGTTTGAGATGAAAGACCTTAGGCTGATGCATTACTTTTTGGGCTTGGAGGTTTGGCAGAGAGATGGATGCTTCTTCATTGGAAAGGGGAAGTATGCAGTAGATATCTTGAAGAGATTCAGGATGGAGGACTTCAATCCTATGGCCATATCTCTAGTTTCCAACTGAAGGAATATTGATGCATCAAGGTCAGGCGGATTTGATCATACCTTGTATTGTCAGCTTATTAGATCGCTTATGTATCTGGTCAACACTTGACCAGAAAACTCTTTGAGTCAGTTCATGGTGGACCCTTGGAGAGTGCATTGGATGGCTTCAAATCATATACTTCACTACATCATAGGTACAATGGAGTATCAATTGGTTTATGAGCGCAGGGGGAGTGTACAGTTAGAAGGTTTCACAGATGCTGACTAGGAAGGATGTGTAGAGGACCATAAGAGTACTTCAGGTTGTTGTTCCAACATTAGATCAGGGGTTGTCTCTTGCTTCAGTAGGAAGCAGAAGTCAGTTGTATTGAGCTCGACAGAGTCTGAGTACATGGCAGCCAACATGGCTTCTTGTGAGGCGATGTTGCTGAGGATGTTACTTGCAGGGTTGTTCGAGTGTGAGCTAGAGGCTACAGTAGTTCACTGTGACAATCAGAGTGGCATCAGGCTATCTGAGAATCCAATGTTCCATGACTGGAGCAAACACATAGACATCAGATACCACTTCTTGAGAGATTGTGTTCAGAGGGGAACCATTTGGTTGGAGTACATACAAACAGATGAGCAGGTGGCAAACATTTTCACCAAGGCACTTTGCAGACAGAGTTTTGTGAAGTTCAGGGATAACTTGGGGTTGTTCCCAAATCCCTTCCTCATTGAGAGGGAGTGTTAAACTAGTAGCAAGAAGGAAGGTCTTCTTACATGCAAAATACTTAAATTAGGAAAAAAAATGTATTTAATTTACTTTTTCGAAGTTTACTTTGGAAAATAAATTAAAGTGATCTAAATTAACTTTAGTGAATTAGGAAAAAAATTGTATTTAATTTGCTTTTTCTAAGTTTACTTTGGAAAATAAATTAAAGTGATCTAAATTAACTTTAGTGAACCACTAGTTAAAGTGAAAGTGAAATTGGAGTTTTTGCTTTACCACTAGTTAAAGTGAAACTGAAATTACGGTTTTCGCTTTACCTAAATTTATAAAAGAGAGATCAATCGGTGGAGAGAACACAGACACTTGTATTTCGACAGAGACAGGATACAGACAGGGAGAGAAAGTCAGACATAGGATTATCTAAGAAGACAGAGGAGCGAGCAGCAGGATCATTGAGCTTCATACAGCTGGGTCGTACACTCACACAGGAGGGTGTTGAGGTTTAGCTGGGATTTTCCCTGTGATTTTTTCGAGTGTTGCATTCGCCAGGTTTGGGTGAATTTGCAGTGATTGTAAAATTTCCATATTTTCTCATATAAAATCTATATCTGACTGTTGCACCGGTTTTCCTATCTTGGGTTTCTTGGGGGTTTCCATACCCAAAATAATAGTGTCTTTATTGTGATGTGATGTTGTGATTTATTTCTCAATTTTATATTCTGCTGCATACTGTAAAAGATATTCATGTCTGGTTATCAGTTGATATTTTGCATGCATTGTTTAGCCCTATTTGAATATTAAAGGAAAATTTACATGGTATCAGAGCTTTGGTGAGCTAAAGATCAAAGATTTGCAGGAGCAGCAATAGATTAGGGGGAGATCTATACGAAGACACAAACCTAGACTTCTAGATCTAGGGTTTGACATGTACACTTCACTATGGTCGTGCAGTTGAGAGTTGAGGATAGACTCCAAGGTGCTCAGAAATTTACTACATGGAAAAAAAGGATCACAAGGATCCTGGATGTCAGTGATACAGAGGAGCACATTGACTCCACGAAGGTTGCACCCACGGATCCAGCAGATCTAGAAACTTGGAAGAAGGTTGATTCTAGAGCCATGGTGATTATCATGGATGGAGTGAGGGACCATATAGTCCCTCACCTTTATGGTAAGAAGAGCGCATTAGAAATGTGGAAGGCTTTGGAAAGTCTGTACCAGAGGAAGAACGAGAACCAGAGGATGGTGTTGCAAGAGAGGATGCGCAGCACCAAGATGACCAAGGGAGAAGGAGTGGTGCCTTATCTCATGAGGCTCACACAGATCAAGGATGAGCTTGGAGTTGTTGGATCTAGGACAGATGATGAGGAGCTAGTTCGTATAGCCCTCAGTGGCTTCTCTAAGCCATGGGACACCTTTATCAAAGGTGTTGTGGCTAGAGAGAAGCTCTGTGATTGGTATATAATATGGGATGACTTTGTGCAGCAGGAGACCTGCATGGGTCAAGGATCAGGCTCATCCAGCAGTGCCCCATAGATTATGGATGAGGAGGCTCTAGCCCTTACAGGGAAGAGCATGGGGAAGGAAAAGAGGACGAAGGATGGTAAGAAGAACCTTGACGTGTCAAAGGTCAAGTGTTTTATCTGACACAAGCAGGGACACTTTGCCTCCTAGTGCCCAAACCGAAAGAAGAAAAGTAACACTTAGATGGATGGATCTACAGAGGTGGATGAGTTCAGAGGAACTTCGATAAGGATTTTTGTTTGATAGCTTGCATGGCAAGCACCACAGGGAGTAGCAAATGGTACATTGACAGTGGAGTATCTAGTCACATGAATGGACAGAAGAGATTCTTTAAATACTTGTAGGAGGGTGGAATAGGGATCCACATTGAGCTGGGTGATGATGCGCGATATCAGGCGCAGGGACTTGGCACTATTTCATTTGAGAGGGATTCTGGAAAACCCTTTAGTTTTGCTAATGTCTTATATGTTCCAAGACTGACCAAGAACCTTAGATTAGTATCCACTCTAGAGGACAAGGGATATAAGGTGGAGTTCTGTGACCATAGAGTGTATATCAGGCCCAAGGGGTCAGATAGGAGCTTGGATTGGATGATTGGAAGAAGGAGCGAGAAAGTGTACAGATTACACTTTGATCCTGCAAAAGCTATAGTCAGCAACAACAATAGCAATCAGGTTGAGTTGTGGCATAGGAGGATGGTACACTTACACCATGGAGCACTGCAGCATTTGAGATAGGCAGTCATTGGAGTTCCTCGGGTATAGGAGGAAAAGCATAACCACTGCAAAGGGTTGTGCTTTGGGGAAGAACATCAGGAAGCATTTCCCACAAAGTGATCATAAGTCTAAGAATCCCTTGGACTTGGTGCATTCGGATGTATGCGGACCTATGAGCGTCTATTCATTAAGTGGTTACAGTTACTACGTAACCTTCATTAATGACTATCCAAGAAAACCTGGATCTATTTCCTGAAGGCCAAGTTAGAGGTCTTTGATAGATTCTGAGAGTTCAAGACTCTTGTGGAAAACCAAACAGGAAAGAACATTTGGGTGTTGAGGACAGACAACGGGGGTGAGTACACTTCGAATGAGTTCATGGAGTATTGTTTGGCTGAGGGGATCAAGAAGGAGCACACTGTGCCCCATATCCAACAACAAAATGGAGTTGCAGAGTGGAAGAATAGGACTATTTTTGGAGCAACCAAGGCCATGTTATTTGATCAGGGATTACCACTATTCCTCTAGGCCGAGGCATACAGGACTGCAGTATACATTCAGAACAGGTGTCCCCACACAACCTTGGGGAGGAAGACACCGTAGGAGGTCTTCATAGGCACTAGGCCAGATGTGAGTCACATTTGCATATTTGACAGTGTCTGCTATTGTCGTGTTCATGTTGACAATAGGAAGAAGTTGGACCCTTATGGAGAGAAGGGGGTACTTGTTGGTTACAACGAGATTTTGAAGGCATGTAGAGTTTACATTCTTGCTCGCAGGAGGATCATTGTGAGAAGGGATGCCCAATTCGATGAGGAAAGGGCCTTGCAGTGATCGCTGGACTTACCAGTAGAGCAGGAGCCAGCACAAGAGTTGGGAGTCAAGTTGGAGGAGCCAGGTGTACAGGTACATGTACATACACGGATCACAAGTTCTAATTGTTAGAGGGAGTCGGGTGGATAGAATCGTTCGGTCATTGACTTGAAGGATGAGTTGCAGCAGGAAACAGATATCCAGCAGCCATAGTAGGTTGACACTAGGTCAAGGCCTAAGTGGTTTAGATCCACAGTGTAGGATTCTAGGCAGGTAGATCCTCCATGGACATCTTTTTGACAGAGTGTACCACTAGAGAGGCTTAGTTATATGGCACTGATGACAAAGTTGATTAACTCTAAACCTTCCAGCTTTGGGGAGGCTACACAACATGATATGTGGCAGGAAGCTATGGTTGAGGAGTAACACTCCATTATGAAAAACTAGGTATGAGAGGTTGTGCCAAGGCCATAGGGGAAAAAGGTGCTGCGATCCAGATGGATCTATAAGGTGAAGCATGCAGCAGACGAAAGCGTGGTGAAGTATAAGGCACACTTCATGGCAAAGGTGTTTTCACAGAAGGAGGGTATTGATTATGAGGAGACCTTCACCCCTGTTTCCAGGTATTCTTCCATTTGGACCATTATCTCACTAGCAGCTGAGATGGGTTGGCGTGTCCATAAAATGGACATCAAGACTACCTTCCTCAATGGAGTGATAAAGGAGGAGGTGTATATTGACAATCCATAGGGGTTTGATGTGGAGAACAGGGAGACACATGTATGCAGACTGCATCGAGCTCTTTACGGGCTCAAGCAGGCACCTCAAGCACGGTACTCGAGGATTGACAGCTATCTACGGGAGATGGGATTTCAGCGGAGTGAGGCTAACCATAACCTGTACTTCTTAACAGTCAAGGTGCCTCTCATACTGGTCTTATATGTGGATGATCTCTTTTTAATAGGAGATGAGAAGCTAATTGGAGACTATAAGTCCAACTTTATAGTAGAGTTTGAGATGAAATACCTTGGGCTGATGGATTACTTTTTGGGCTTGGAGGTTTGGCAGAGAGAAGGATGCTTCTTCATAGGATAGGAAAAGTATGCAGTAGAGATCCTGAAGAGATTCAAGATGGAGGATTGCAATCCTATGGCCATACCTCTAGTTTCCAACTGGAGGAAGATGGATGCATCATGGTCAGATGGATTTGATCCTACCTTGTATCGTCAGCTTATTGGATCGCTTATGTATCTGGTCAACACTCGACCAGACATCAGCTTTGCAATCAACTCTTTGAGTCAGTTCATGGTGGACCCTCAGAGAGTGCATTGGACTCCTACGAAGCACATACTTCGCTACATCAAAGGTACAGTTGAGTATGGATTGGATTATGAGCTTAGGGAGAGTGCATAGTTAACAAGTTTCACAGATGTTGACCAGGCAAGATGTGTAGAGGACCGAAAGAGTACTTCAAGTTGCTATTTCAACATTGGATTAGGGGTTGTCTCTTGGTTCAGCAGGAAGCAGAAGTCAGTTGCATTGAGCTCGGCAGAGGCTGAGTACATGGCGGAGAGCATGGCTGCTTGTGAGGGTATGTGGCTGAGGAAGTTACTTGCAGGGTTGTTTGAGTGTGAGCTCGAGGCTACAGTAGTTCACTGTGACAATCATAGTGGCATAAGGCTATCTAAGAATCCATTGTTCCATGACCGAAGAAAAAACATAGACATCATATACCACTTCTTGAGAGATTGTGTTCAGAGGGGAACTATTCAGTTTGATTACATACAAATAGATGAGCATGTGGTAGACATTTTCACCAAGGAACTTTGCAGACAGAGTTTTGTGAAGTTCAGGGATAAGTTGGGGTTGCTACCGAATCCCTTTTTCATTGAGAGGGAGTGTTAAACTAGTAGAAACAAGGAAGGTCTTCCTGCATGCATGTGTTCTTGCATGCAGAATACTTAAATTAGGAAACCAGTTGTATTTAATTTATTTTTCCTAACTTTACTTTGGAAAATAATTTAAAGTGATCTAAATTAACTTTAGTGAACCAGTAGTTAAAGAGAAAGTGTAATTAGGGTTTTTGCTTTACCAATAGTTAAAGTGAAAATGAAATTAGGGTTGTTGCTTTACCTAAAGTTATAAAAGAGAGTCAATCGGTGGACAAAACACACACACTTGTATTTCGATAGAGACAGGATACAGATAGGGAGAGAAAGTCAGACAAAGGATTTAGCTAAGAAGACGAAGGAGCGAGCAGCAGGATCATCAAGCTTCATACAGCTCGGTGGTACACTCACACAGGAGGGTGTTAAGGTTTAGTTGGGATTTGCCCAGTGATTTTGCTGGGTGCTGCATTCACCAGGCTTGGGTGAATTTGCAGTGATTGTAAAAGTTCCATATTTTCTCATAATAAAATATATATCTGACTGTTGCACCAGTTTTCCCATCTTGGGTTTTTTCGGGGGTTTCCATACCCAAAATAATAGTGTAAAAGATATTCATGTGTGGTTATCAGTTGATATTTTGCATGCACTGTTTAGCCCTAGTTGAATATTAAAGGAAAATTTACATACCTATCCAAGGAAGGTCCCATCAAGAGGGAGCAACCCAAAAAGGATCATCTATCATAATGGATCAGGAAAAAATGGATAACATTATTGCACATCTAAGTTTTGTTTAGAATGCTTAAGTAGCACCTCTAAATCATTTTTTGTTTCCATTAATGAAAAGCATGAAGGAAACTAACCTCATTTGTATGAGCAAGTGTGGAGGTATATCACTCATTGAGAGTAAAATATGGAGCAACCGTCTAAGATGAGAAGCACTTCACAAGGAACCCAACACAAAGGTTGTATCATTTTCTATTTTGCATTCTCATGTTTATGTCGACAATCATGTTACCACTTCTTGTAGCATTCGACAAGAGGGTCAAGAGGTACTCCATTGGAAAAGGCTCTCCAAATCAATTTTTGGAGTATGACAACAACAATAGACATGTTGATGGGCATCATTAGCATGTGCATGAGGCGAGGTTTTCTTCCAAGAGGGAGATGAAATGACATATTTAACGTGCACATGTTGATGGGAATCATTAGCATGTGCATGAGCATTTTTTGGAGCATGACTATTGGCAAAACCCGCCAACAAAGCCTCGTCGACAGGGGTTCTCACTCTGTCGACCCCCAACCAACGCAATCTCCCTGAGCACTGGCCCAGATAGGTTTTACCCTACCCAACAACGTCTATGGAGCAGATGAGGTCTCACCCGAGATGTTCAAGGGAGAGTTGTCGAATCCGAGTTTCCAGCAGTGGGAAAGGAGGATATGGGGATCCGTCGGGGAGACACCATAACTGCTAGATCCATAGATTTGTAGTCAACTTTAAACCATTTCCACAACTTTAGAGTGTATTCAGAACTTATGCAGTCATTATAGATCATTTCCACGGCACCGTACCGTTGTCACATTATCGCTAATACTGCGGCATTGTTCATAAAACATATCAACTCATAGTGCAACAGACAACAACAAATTTAAAACAGATCGCATCAATATAACAGAAAGAGACTAAATCATAGCGACATCATAGCAAAACAGGTCGCAACATCATAACTGATTAGATCGCAGCAGTGATAACAGACAAGATTTGTGCAACAATTGTCATATCATAATAATCTTGCTCAAAGGATCCAAATTACACATTTATTCTCCAAAACCGAAGACTGCATACATCAGGAAAGACCCGGATAAATCACAAATACACAGGGAATTCTTCACAAACCAGATCGCACTAGACCTTATGCCCCAATTATCCTCTGATACGATTCTCCTATGATGATCATGATCCTCTTCTTTATCTCCTATTCTTGGTACCATCTACTTGCAAAACTAGATCTATAAATAGGCTCACGCCATTACATTGGAGGGTCGATTTCTAACTAACTTACAACCGCTAATGACCTATTACAACAAAACTTGGTCAAATAACATAAAAAATATTCAAAGTGGTTATTCTTCCACCCATTGTGCTAATCTGGCCTTGCGCAGTACCATGTGAGGTTGCACAACTACCGCGACACTGCGCAACTCACTGACCAAAACCCCTGCCAACAAGCTCCCAACACAGTCTTGTGGCTCGTCCTCGAGCCACATCAGGTTGACAGGGTATGTGCCAACGTCCGCGCCTTGAAATCTTCAAATTGTTGCGCAATCTCATGAACCTGAACCTGGACTTTGTCGGCAGTACTCTAACAATTAGTCAAAGATTGCTTCACCGGGTGCTCTTCTCTGGCCTTGTTGTCGATTGTTTGTCGATGCTCTTGTATTTCCTGCAGCGTGGCGACTGCTGTAACAGCCAATTGTCCACTAATTTCCTGAAATTCATCAAGTTGAGCACAGCGCTTTTGTTGGCGTTCTTGCACAGGGGAGGCTCTCTACTGTAAATCCTTCAGTTCCTTGGCCTGTGTGATCTGTACCATCAATGGCATAGCTCTCAGTGATGTCTTCAAGGTCGTCAATTGACCCTCGGCTTCTTGCACTTGTGCAGTCAGCTGATTAAGCTGCTCATCCTGGACAACGCTCTACCAAAACTGCATTGTCGCTTCCATAATGGTTTTGGCCTCTTGCTCAATGCTTTCGAATTGAGTGGCGATGTCTTCAATGGAGTATTTGCTTTCTGCAACCTATTCTGGGGGCGTCTTAGGTTGTACGAGGGAATTGAGAATCAGGTTGGTATCTTGAAGCTGAACAATAGTTTTCCCCAACTGTTTGGCCTTTTTGACTGGGGTGAGTTCGGCTGTGTTCTCAAAAATGTGCTGGCAGGCTTCAGAAACAGCCTGCTCGACTTCACCGCACCTGGCACACATCTGCGCATGTTCAACAATCAGGAGGTCTTGCACCTTTTTTAGTTTCCTAATATCTTCAGCATCCTTTCACTGCATCTCAGCCTGTGTCGCCTTCAAAGCATCGATCTCTCGAACTTTTTCTTATGCCAGCTGCACCGGGACTTGATGTAGCTCATCGACCTGTTTCTGCAACTTCTCTGCGACGCTCTATGACTAGACATAAACCTCAGTCACTTATTTCTATTGTTCCACTAATTCTAGGGCGGCAACGTGCTACAACTCCACTAACTCCATTGTGGACAACTTGTTCATGTCCAAAGCCACACTCTTGACCAGTCGCAGCAACTGGTGAACTTCCTCATTTCCCGCGTTGATCGCAGTCATGGGAACTTGCACATTCTTGGTCCGGGGCTCAGTGCTAATCGATGGGATGTCCTGCATTATAGGTCTCATAGATATCTACCTAGAAACAATACCAAAAATTGAATCTAATCGATCTCTTACCACACCGAATTCTTCATGGTTTGACTCTCGAATCACCTTTGTCACATCCGCAGATGAGTCGGTGACCGCTTTGATAAGCCGCTACAGTTGGTCCTCTATCCTCGACCTTGTACCACTATCGGCCTCATATTCCTAGTGCCATTTGGTGCGATTCTCCTCCCAGATGCATTGTGCTGCATCCTCAGGGTCCATTGACGATTCGTTGTCAGAGTCGTGAGTGCTCAGCTCCTTCTAAGCAGGCTCTTCTAGGGCATCCAGTGGCTGCTCTTTAGACAATTCCTCCTGACTCACCGGGTTTCGCCACTCCGTCAACCACTCTTGGACAATGGCATCCAATTCTTCTGTCGTGACTTTGTAAGGCAAAGGTAGCCACTATCGGTCAGGGTCCCGTCGCGCCTGAATGTAGATGGATTGGAGCCCAATGGAAAACCGAAAGATCCGTCGATACTTGGCCGCGGAATAAGGAGAGACTCAGGGAATGGCAATAGTTGTGGCTTGCAATGCTTCAAAATAAACCCAAAAGTGAATGGCACAGTCCTCCTGTCGATTAGGCTCTTCAACCCACCATAAGTTTTGATATCTTGCACCTCGGCACACCTTTGCCGCATCAACTGCCATCGGTTGATACTCTTCTGGTTCCATCCATGAAACTAGCACAATAAGGATCAACAACCAACTATACGAAAATGAATGCCCAACCTGAGCAGAAATCACATCTTCTAGCAACTGATTTAGCAGAAATAGATACCAGTTCATTTTCACCCCCTCAACGCACTTCTGGGTGAAGGCAACAACACCCGAATTGCATTGGACTGGTCGATTTCCCCGAACGACCTTGCTTGCCAAAATCCTTGCGCCAATGCGCACCACCGGGGAGTTAATTCTATCAATGCGATAAGCACGGCTGTCACATTGTAAACCAAAGCGCTCCTTCAGCTGCTTGGCAATCCTTTTGTCAGTATCTCTCCCACGAATATACTGCGCCGGATCTTCCTCGGCCTTTGACAAGCCTGTGATGCTTGTGATCAAATCTACTATCACAGGGATCAACGTATTCAACAAAAGCATCCCTCCATCAAAAAAATCGAACAGTTGCTTCACGCATGCATCGACTTCATTCAATCGCCCAAAATGAGGCATATTGATGAGCCCCAACAATCCAGATTGATCTAACCCACTCGCCCAGGGTTGAGGAATCCATCAAATTAGGGCACCAGGCCCCATTGGGATTGACTCATAGGGCTCATCCCTGACATCTTTGAGAAATAGCAAGTCGTGGTCTTCAAATTTCAACCTGATCAATGCAGGGATGATGTCGACTAAGCACTTCATCCCCTCCAGCAGTAGCGACAGTTTTGGTGGATACTTCTGATTCTTTGACGGCTGTCTCGGCTTGGCTCCTGGATGTGTAGGAGTGACATATCCCAAAATGTCATGAACAGAGACACCCCGAGGTGCCGCAGACTCAACAAATCCTGAGCTCGACATCTTGGTCTGTGCAGTTCCTTCTCCTTGCACTCTCGTCGATGTGCAAGTTTTTCGCTTCCGCTTGGGAATGGACAATGAACCGACTGGCATGCTCATAATTTCTTCTTCCACAGTCGTCGGCCGAATAGGGGAATCATACTCACTTGAAATCTCAATGGCGTCGAGGTCGCTCAGCATGCCTCACACCTCAAACCTTAAAAAGCACTCAACGGCTCTAACCTACAACACTACAACTCACTCAACATCTCACACCACACTACACAATCCCTTCTCTACTTCACACTCTACTCGCTCAACTAAACAATGACATCCTTACGCATCCCACGCTCTTTTTATATCCACCTCCAACTCAAAACTAATCATTTCCAAATCTAGTAGCACCATGATTACTAAATCTAGTATTAATGATGCCAAATTAGACAGCAATCTGAATCCTCTAATGGTCGAAACACTCATTAATGCGGGTCGCTTCACCAAGCACCGCCAGCCAACTGTTTTAACTACCTGTCTTTATTACTTGATTTGACCAACCCACATCCTTGCAACTATCACAAGTGGTCAACCAGTCATCGCTACAAACTATAACCTTGCGCAGCCTCTCCCCCGGGGCTCGCCTTACTGCTCTGACTTAAAATCTTCATCATTTTTTTACAGCGCCTCAAGTAATGTGCGTCGCTAGCCCCAACCTATAAGGCTTCAGACAACTCCCATTGACAAGCGTCGTTAATACTGCGCCATATAATTGCTGTAATTGAACTGCACCACCATAAGTAATGGAATGAACAAGATATGGACCTAACCAGTGCATTTGTAACTTACCTGGATGCCTTATGAACTTACTATCGTATAACAGTACCAAATATCCTTCTGCAAACTGTTTTTTCTTAATGTGGCAATCATACCACGCCTTCTATCGATCCTTCGCAACCTGTTGGTGGAAGCTAGCAATAAAGTGGTCTTCTTCAAGCTGGATCAACTATGCAATTCATTCTTCTAACACTTCTGCATCATCCATACCCGTCGCTGTGGCAATACGCATACTAGGAACAATATACTCCACGGGAATAACTGCATCTTGCCCATAGACCAACTTAAATGGTGTTTGACCGGTTAGTCGTTTCCAAGTAGTGCGATAGGCCCATAGCACCGCTAGAATTTTTAGGTCCCAGTTATCACGGTTAGCGTTACATACCTTAGTTAACGATGTTTCCAAGATTTTGTTGAATGCTTTGACGGTCCCATTCGCCTATGGATGGTATGGTGTACTCCTCTTATGTTGCACCTGCAACTCCTCAGTTAGCGCTTTCACAGTTTGGTTAACGAAGTGACTGCCCTGGTCACTCATCAAGATCCTAGGACACCCAAACCATGTCACGATGTTTTCAAAGATGAACCTCGTTGTCGTCGCAGCGGTGCAATCCACTACTGGTGCAGCTTTCGCCCACCTAGTGAGATAGTCGGTTGCAGTAATGATGTATCGCGCACCAGTCCTCTTCCCTGGTGGATTAATAGGACCCACAAAATCCACATCTCATTTATCAAATGGTTGTAGAGTCACCTGTGGTACCAGCAGCATCTCATCCCACAGCGATGGTTTACCTACACGCTAGCAGACATCGCAGCTCCTCTCATAGTATGCGGCATCGTTATGCAACATAGGCCACCATAGTTTTGTGTGCAACACCTTCCGCACAGTAGCCTGACCTCCATAGTGGCCTCCCGTAATTCCTACATGTGCTTCTTCGAGAATGGGACCTTGCTCATGTGGTAAAATACACAGTTGCAAGATTTCATCCGGTCCAAGCTTATATAACTGTTCAGCAATGAATTGAAAATCAGAAGCCTTTATTACCAGATGCTTCTTATGGCTAGTCGACATGTCCTCCGGGGCGACACCAATGGCCAAAAACTGAATAATTGGTGCATAGTGATCCTCTGCGATGTCAACATGGAATAGTTGGGCATCTGGCAATCTATCATCAATATTGGTCGGTTCTTCAGCATTCTCGATGCAAGATAGATGATCTGGGCCAGCGTTCAATCTCCCTGGCTTCACAACTATTTCAAAATCAAACTCCTGGAAGAGTAACAGCCATCGACAGATCTTCCCCCCCAACACAGGCTTATTGACCAGTTATTGCAAAGCAGAATGATCGGTGAACATCTTGAAATGTTCGCCCAACAAGTAGTGCCAAAACTTTTGCAATGCATAAACCATCACCAAGCCTTCCCTTTCCATCGTTGTATAATTTCGTTCAACAAAAGACATCTTTCTACTAGCATATGCAATCGGCTGATCCAGGTCCCCCTCACCCAGTTGTGCAAGAACGACCCCCAGCGCGATAGAACAAACGTCGACGTGCACATGGAACTCCTTATCCCAATCAGGAAAAACCAGTATGGGCGTAGAGGCCCTCTTGGCTTTCAAAGTGTCAAAAATTCCTTGACATTCTTGAGTCCATTCATAGGTTGCATCCTTCTTTAGTAGTTTCTCCATGGGGACAGTAATCGCAGCGTATCCTTTGATAAACTTGCGATAGTATCTGGTATGCCCTAGTGTGGGTGGAAGCATTTTGACATTAGTCGGTGGTGGTAAACTAAGGATTAACGTGATGTTCACCGAATCGACCAACAGACCTTGTTTGCAGACTATATGCCCCAGTAGCATGCCAAATGGTGCACAAAAAATACACTTTTTAGAATTTAGGGACATCTGATGCTGGCGACACCTTTCCAGCATCAATTGCAGGTTGTCCAGATGGTCCCTAATTAATCCATAGACAATCCAGTCATCCATATACACCTGCAGGAACTTTTGAATAAAATATTTAAATACAGCGACAACTATGCGATAGAATACAGCTGGTGCATTCTTCAGCCCAAACGACATGATTGTATATTGAAAACAGCCCCACTCAGTGAAAAACGTAGTCCTATGGTGATCCTCCTTTGCAATCCGGATCTAATGGTATCCTGAGAAGCCATCCATGAAAGAATACATCTCCTGGCCGCCTACGCCTTCAAGAACTTCGTTTGTAAAAGGGGTCGGGAACAGATCATGGATGCATGCATCATTCAACTTTCTTAGATCGACACAAATGTGTATTTCTCCTATCTTTTTATCCTAGACCACCATAGGACTTATCCACTCTGATTCTTCTACAAGCTCGATGATCCTAGCATCAAGCATCCAGTCAATCGCAGCCTTCACACGGTCCTTGTATCGTGGATTCAATCGATATGGCCTCTGTCGCATCGGTTTGGCATCTAGTTTCAACATGATTTTCATCTCCCCCAGGTCTCCTAAAATTCCCTTCATCTCTAAAAACCGTGTCGAAAAAAGGTCCTGAAATTCATGTAGCAGGTCTGTGATCTTGGCCATAGTCTCCTCGTCTCAGTAGTCTCCAACATTGGAAAATTTCGATTTCTCTATCGTCCCAATGTTGACTTTTCGGATCCTCAGTGGCTACCTCATTCAGTCCATCGGTATGTTGGGGGCTGCGACATCATCGCTTCCTTTGGACTCTGGAATATTAACATTCTACAAGTCATCATCATCTTTAGGTTCCCCATACAAGTTGTAGCAAACCATCATGGATTAGATGGAACAGTGTGCATGCGGATCAACGGGATAGGTGATAGGGGTGACCTTGAGTACGACGTCGTGGATTACTTGTAAAGAATTACATACCTCTGGGTTGATGTCCTGAAAACTAAACGTCTGTGCAAAACAAACAAACAACTCCTCCCAAGTGGTGATGGTCTTGCGGAATTCTGCTGCCACATACCAGGATATCGGCATTTCTTCCAGAGTGTGAACAAAAGCGTGGACCCATTCATCTCTGGGTCA
This sequence comes from Pseudotsuga menziesii, assembly GCA_001517045.1. NCBI lineage: Eukaryota > Viridiplantae > Streptophyta > Pinopsida > Pinales > Pinaceae > Pseudotsuga > Pseudotsuga menziesii. Next base: position 1,785,018 of record LPNX010751670.1, on the reverse strand, counting down.
CGACGCCCATAAAGTTTGACACTCGATTAAATGATTGGTGGGATCATTCCGTCTGTCATATCTACCAGCATGATAGACCTCTAACTCTCCAAAACACACCATCATCAATCTGCGGCACTATTCCCAGTCATGGATCATCTGTTTGTGTGTCGCCCACCATCGAGCTGGAGTAGCCTTCAGTGCTACATCAAGAGCCAGTATCCTTTACGATTCAAAAAATTTCTCTTCAAATTCTTGAAAGAACTCTGATAGTCCCAGCAGTCCTTCATAAGTAGGCAACTCGATGGTCTCAGTTGCAACATGCCGGAGACACTGTGTAATCAACCCGCATTTTCTGAATGATACTTCATGCAACCTATTCTGCCAATTTTCCAGAGCGTCCTCAAAGTCAAAGGATGTGGAACTTGCGCTGCGCCAGCCAAGTTCGCCATCGACAGTAGGATGGATATAGTCTTCAGAGATGTTATAAGCGTGATCCCAACTTCTCCCGACTTTGTCCTTTATAGGTTCAATATATCTCTCGTCCCTCCTGAGGGTCCATAGGAGCAATGACCCTAACATCCTGGTTTTCAAATGTCATAACTCATTTTTTGAAGTTTATAATTACCGTGTTACCATTATCCCATCCAATCCCTAGTAGCGCATGATAGTAACCATTGTCTTCTACGAATTCTATCACATCGAAGTAGACATGCGTTTTCATACCTTCAATGTCGACAACCAAGTTTGAAACGCAACCAATGGGCTGAACCTTCACATGATTCTCTAGTCGCAACTGTACCGGCGACCATCCCAATGCTGGCTTTCCCATCAATTGCCAGGTTTGCTTGGTCAGAATGTTTACATCTGATCCAAGATCCAGAATGAACGAGTCAACCTCATAATCTTCGATTTGGATATTCAACCTCATCTCCTTGCATGTCTTCCTTTTTTGCAAAGAATTCACAGCATAATCCTTCACTGCCTTATCCAGATGGTGTAATAATGTCTCAAGCTCGACAAGGGCGTTAGAGTCCCTTGCCAGCAATAGACGACTCTCAAAGAACTGCCGCAAGGTACCATGTTGTCACGATGGTCCTGCCTCTACAGATGGATCAAAAGCAAATGGCATATTAATAATTGGTAACTTACCCAGAGTTCTCTTGATTGCATTCTTTGCGCCAAAGAAGTTGTATTTCTCCGTCGCAATATCAAATTCGACCTTTTTCTTGCCAATGATTCGAACCTGCAGCTGCGGTCCATCGTCTCTAGTTGTTGCACCAGTATGAGTGACGATCCCAACATCGACATCCTTCATCCGCGGCTTGGCCTGAATTGTGGCAACTTTCGGTTCCTGATTCAAGTTCAATGGTGGGTTCTGATTTAAAGGTTGATTCATCGGTTGGTTCTGATTCTGAGGTGGGTTCTGAGTCTGGGTCTGCGGTGGGACCTGGTTATGCATTATCAGTTGGTTTTGTATTTGGAATGCAAACTGATTCTAATTATGTACATTCTGTAACTAAGGAATCTTTCCAGCCTGCCATTTTGCAATCAACTGAGGGCAGCTTTCAACATTATGATCGTTGGTTGCATAGTATGTACACTGCGCATGAGGGTACTCCCTCTGATAATGCCCAAATACCCCATAGGTGTAACACTGGATTGATTCATGACCTCGTCCTCCTCCTCGACCAAATCCTCCTCCTCAACCTTTGAATCCTCCGCGGAATCCCCCTTGGACTCCTCCTTGCTGAAACTACGGTTGGGCCATCTGTTGCTGCGGTGGGTTTGGTTGTTGTTAGACATAGTGCGCGGCTTGAACATATTGTGGTTGATTATACTGTATTCACGGTGCCTGGTTATACTGTGGTTGTACCACCATTTGTGGCGGAGGTGAAAATTGTGGCTACGATATAAACTGTTGCTGTGGTTGTGCGGAGACAAACTGCAATGGAGGTGGTGATGTATATGGCACTTGTGCTGCTGGTTGAACTACTTGTGGCTATGCTTGTATTGTCCAGGGATCCTCACCTTTCACAAAGTATGAATCATACGTCCTTTCCTGGAGCAAATCATAAGCTCAACAGTTTTTATCATCATGTTCGACTGACCGACAAAATATAGAGTACAAATTTTATACCTTGGTAACCATTTTCTGCATGTAGTCACAGTTCTCATGCCGATGCCCATAGACCTGACATATGCGACACCATGGTACACCAGCACAGCTCAACGGATTCAAGGCTCTTGACAGCAAATAATTCCAAAATGTCGGACATGTGTCCTTGGCATGTCCATCTGCATGGAAACGGGTGCACCAAAGATCATCACGATCTTCCTTGGCCTTTTTGATATCTTGCAGTTGGAGCGTCAAATTGGCCAACTATGCTTGAATCTGGTTCATTCTGACCGCAGATTCTCCTACTGGCGATTCCTCCAATTTCATTACGGTCTCCAGAGCCTCGCTCTATGCCACAATCTTTTGCTGCATTAGCGGCTGTCTAATATGCGGGACAAGTGCGACGATGAACCATTCCTTGTGCTGAACATCGCTCATCTCAAAACTGACCTAAGCCATCAATGTCTTAAACCACTGATCAAAGTCCCAAATCGTCTCATTGGGTAACTGTTTGATCTCTTTCAATTCAGTAATATATTGAGCCTTAGACTTTGGATTCTTAAATTCTTCAAATAACCCCATTTGGATCTCATCCAATGTCTTCGCGGTACCTCCCTGAGGATCCGGCTGAATCTCATGAACCATTCCAGCGCACGGCCCCTCAAAGTAGTGGCCAACTGAATTTTCTTAACACCATAATCGACAGTTTATCGGGTGGTACAGATTGCCTCACATAAGAACTAGTACTGTTCTAGATCATCAGTGCCATTCCCATTGAATATTGGTAACTTCATTTCGTCGCCCGCCATTCTGGGCCTTCTTCCTCCTATTGGTGCTCTATTACTAGATTGTTGCTGACACGTCGGGCAAGTTGACGCAGAGTGTGTATTTTTTTCTTGTGGTGGAGTAGTGCGCGAAGGTGTGGGAACGTTACTGCTACGGTTCGATCATGCTGTCCTTCCGGGTGTAACCTAGGCCTGGTCATCCTTGTCGTCACCAAAAGGTCACTTCATCCCATGTGGTTGTTCTTCACGACATTGCACTTTGATCGCGACAGGACCTTCTCCTATCCTCTGCCTCTTCTCCTAAAACCTTGCTCCTTCCCTTGTACAACCACTTGTTTCTTCGGTGACCTTCACATTCTCACCAGAACTCATGCCCATCTACCCCTTACCTTTTTAGTGCATCTCACCCCTACCGTCACGATGCCTACATCCTCCGCACACCAAAGTTCCACTGCTCTTGGTCCATCTTTAGAATACCTTTTTCATAGACCAGTTACTTAATGGAAAGTTGTAGCGACAACAAGAATCTTCCTCGAGGTCCACTGAAAACTCCCTTTCTGCTTTGCTAAAGGACTTATTGGTGTTGACTGCAAACTCGATGATGTATCCTTCTAAGATACTATCCAACCACACTTCAACTACTTGCGATGCCTTATTGTTGGTTTCTTGTAACTCCTAGATCAACTCTGGGGTCCAGGATGTTGACTCTCCTCCCTGAAATTTTGTCTTCTTCTTAGTGAACTTTGCCAGCCATTCCTGCAAGAGGACAACAAATTCACAAAAGAACCATTCGTGAGGACCGTCGTAAATATACCTATCCAGCCAATGGCCCGTCGACAACTTCGGATTCTGATTTTTAGCTTCAGCAAACTCCCACAACTTTATATCAAACCACCCTTCGATCTCCAGTCGAGTCAGATGCCAAAAAATCCTCCTATTAATAGCAACTCATGTCCCGGTAATGGAACCATTTGTTGGCGAAACCCACCAACAAAGCCTTGTCGACAGGGGTTCTCACTCTGTTGATGCCCAACCAACGCAATCTCTCTGAGCACCAGCCCAGACAAGTTTTACCCTGCCCAGCAACATCTGTGGAGCAGACGAGGTCTCACCCGAGATGTTCAAGGGAGAGCTTTCAGAACCGAGTTTCCAGCAATGGGGAAGGAGGATATGGGGATCTGACGGGGAGACACCATAACTGCTAGATCCAGAGCTTTGCACTCGACTTTAAACCATTTCCACAACTTCAAAGTGTCTTCAGAACTTATGTAGTCATTATATATTCATTTCCACAGCATCATACAGTTGTCACATTATTGCTAATATCGTGGCATTGTTCATAAAACATATCAACTCATAGTGCAACAGACAACAACAGATTTAAAATAGATCGCATCAATATAATAGAAAGAGACTAAATAACAGCGACGTCATAGCAAAACATGTTGCAACATCATAACAGATTAGATCGTAGCAGTGATAACAGACAAGATTTGTGCAACAATTGTCATATCATAATAATCTTGTGCAAAGGATCCAAATTACACAATTCTAATACAAAACCGGAGACTGCATACATCAGGAAAGACCCAGATAAATCGCAGATACACAGGGAATTCTTCACAAACTAGATCGCACTAGACCTTATGCCCCAATTATCCTCTGATGCAATTCTCCTATGATGATCATGATGCTCTTCTTTCTCTCCTATTCTTGGTACCATCTACTTGCAAAGCTAGATCTATAAATAGGTTTGCACCATTACATTGAAAGTCTACTTCTAACTAACTTATAAACGCTAATGACCTATTACAACAAAACTTGGTCAAATAACATAAAAAATATTCAAAGCAGTTATTCTTCCGCTCATCGTGCTAATATGACCTTGCATAGTACCACGTGAGGTTGCGCAGCTGCCGCGACGCTGCGCAACTCACTTATCAAAGCCCCTGCCAACAATGACAACAACAATAGACATGTTGATGGGAATCATTAGCATGCACATGATCCAAGGTTTTCTTCCAAGAGGGAGATGAAATGGAATCAAAATGAGAATGACTTAAATGACCCAAAGAAGGAAAAAATGTTATAACATCACTTAATATGCAACATAGTTTTCTACCTTTTGTGGAGTACGTTGAGCAACAAGGTGAATACAAAAATTAACATCCAATAGAGGGAAATCAAAACCACCCTCTAAGATCACGGATCAAGATTTTTGGTGGATCAATTTTTGTTTTAGTGGGGAGGTGTGATCTAGGAGGATCTGGGCATCCATTATATTGTGGTATCATCCCACCTTTTCAAAGTGGGGCTTCCTAGAGATTAAGTAATGTGGATCAATTCAGTGACAAATCAGTTCATTAGCCTCTAGGTTTGGTGACTCCAAGGTTTGTTTTGTAGCAATTCTATGAAATCTACATGTGGTCTCACATGGTGGCTTGCTTTAACGTATGGGTTTGAGCATAGTCCCATATCCAAAAGCAATCACCAACATAAACTCTTTTGGTATGTGACTACATCAACACTTTCCTATCAATAATAACTCTTGCATATGCTCACCTCCTATCTGTTTTATGTTGTGGAATTTTGGTTGTGGCTCAACTCCTTGGTAGAAGAGAGATATGGTCGGGTTAGCACAACTATTCCATACTAGATGTCAAGGTTCACTCTTAACATGATTAATGCATGAACTCCATTGAGGGGTGGATTTCTATCAATAAAATATTGATAATTTATTTATTGATTGTAGTCCACATGTATAGAGGCGTACACAAACTAAAAACTAAGAATTTATTTCTAATTCATTGTGTGGCCCCTTCTTTTGTTGATTAATCAACACAACATGAAATTCTTGTGACAAAAATCAAGGATTTTAAAATATAGTGGTCGCCCATCATGATTCCTATTGGCATGTCACACTTGTCACATCATGGATGTAATTGGAGGCATGTGATAAGAAGGATGATGTGGATTCCTACAAGGGGTTTCTCCGATTCCATGGGAACAAGCATCATGAAGGCAACCCTCGATGTGAAGTTGCATAAAGAGGTTCTTAATAGGAATTTTATTAATGACTTGATTATATCTATTTGGTTGGAGCCTAACTTGATGGATGGGGCCATGAGATGTTTAAGTTTAACTACCTACCCCACCTTGAATTTTTTTGTTAATGATCATAATTTTGAGTCCTCGTTGATTGGTCTTGATGAGGGACTTGATTGGTTCAATTAAAAGTGGAGGAGGGAGAGGCCTTGGGATATTATTAGATACTTAGACAACCCTCTTGAGGATATCCTCTCTCCTTTTTCTTTGTGGGATTGGTGCATGGATGAACTCTAGTCCAAGCTTCAAAGGTGGCACTACGAGGATTAGCCTTTTGTTGGTAACCTTACTATTATCTCGAAGATTCTCTAAGCAAGTCAAATTTAATACTCATATCATCGAATCACAACTAGGTCCCAATGCTTCAAGCTTGATAAAATTCCAAGGTCTTTCTTGTGGGTCATGTTTGGCGGGAAAAAGAGTTTCCCATGATATCTTCACTTCTTTCCACTAAGCCCAAGCAAGTGGGTGAACTTGACCTCATTACTATTTTTACACAATAGTTTTTTTGGTGGTAAAGTGGGTGGTAAGATGTCAATGTGATGCCCCTTGTAAGTCCCTCTTCCCCTAGAAAACTCTACATTTGAGGTTAATCGAAGGTTTGTAATATCTTTGGTTCCTTTAATAATTTAAGATCACACGATCCTTTATGCTTAGATGTATATGGAAGATACAAAAACTCATAGCAAGTGAACTGCCCTTGGATTATTTCAGGGAGTAAAAAAAGGTGGTTTACCTTTCAAACCTATTTGGTAATGGAAAATCCAAAGTCCCTGCATCTAAGAGATTGGAAGATTTCATGCCAAATGATTGATTAAGAAGGGGATTATCATGGCACAGGATAAAGGGGCACTTATTTTGCCCCTCTTTTTGATGCATATTTTGATAATAAAACAAGAAAAATCTTCTCATGAAATTCCATGTGGTTGAAAGTTTTTTGTTTGTTCAAATTCCCATCACTCAGGGTCAGTAGCATTGAACCATCGGTTAATAACTGCAACCTAGGGGCATCTAAGTCGTCAAAGTCATTCAGGGATTGCACCATCTTCACTTCTTTGCACTATGCCCAAGCAAGTGGGTGAACTTGGCCTCATTACTAATTTTACACAAATAATTTTTTTGTGGTAAAGTAGGTGGTAATATGTCAATGTGATGCCCCTTGGAAGTCCCTCTTCCCTTAGACAACTCTACATTTGAGGTCAACCAGAGGTTTGTAATATCATTAGTTCCTTTAATACTTTAAGATATGACGATCCCTTATGCTTTTATGTATATCGGAGATACAAAAACTTGTAGTGAGTGAATTGCCCTTGGATTATTTCATGGAGTAAAAAAAGTGGTTTACCTTTCAAACCTTTTTGAACATGGAAAATCCAAAGTCCCTGCATGTAAGAGATTGGAAGATTTCATGCCAAATGATTAATTAAGAAGGGGATTTTCATGGAACAGGAAAAAGGGGAACTTATTTTTCCCCTCTTCTTAATGCATATTTTGATAATAAAACCAGACAAATCTCCTCGTGAAATTCCATGTGGTTGAAAGTTTTTTTTGTTTGTTTGTTCGAATTCCCATCACTCAGGGCTGGTAGCATTTAACCATTGGTTAAGAACCACAACCCAGGGGCATCTAAGCCATCAAATTCATCCAGGGATTGCACCCGGCCTGGGCCACACCAACTTTTAACATGGATGGATTTTTTCTTGCCTCCTCCCAACTAGCTCATCCTTAAGGGGAATTGAACCCAGGCCAGTCTGCCAACAAGACCCACACCTTAACCAAATGAGCTAACGATAATTGACCCATGTCATTGAAAGTTGATATCTCTTGTATTCTAAAATTACAATACTAAACTATAGTAGATACTTCTATATCTACCTAAATAATTAAAATTACAATCCCAACAATAAATTATGTTATTTTAATATTTTTTTATAAATGTTATTTTAATAATTTTTCATTTATAAAATTCCAAGTCTCCTCACCCTCACATAAGCACCTTCAATACAATACCACTTTTCATTCTGAGGAATTTTGGAATGTTAATAGAGTATTTCTAAACTCAAAAGGAGGAAGAAGAAGAAGCTTCTCATTTGGAGAGAATATTGATAAAGATGGAGAAACATAGGATAAGGCTATTTATAGAAGCTATCCCAACCAAGAAACCACAAACTAATAATGATTCACATAAGCACACCATCAACTCAAAAGTAACAGCATGGTGGGGGTTCAAGTAACTAACTATGGGAAAGGGCTTAAATATAGTTGGATGCAACATCCAACCGAGCAGAGTAAGAGAAACATCCCATGGAGCAAAGTAAGAGAAACATCCCATGGAGCAGAGTAAGACCAAGTTGAATGGCAAAGACGCACTGGAACAAGCTCGGAGTCTGTTTCAGCTCTGAGGATTTTTCCTTTTTTCTTGGTCACCTTTTCCATCCATCTTTCCCCCCTTTCAGCACAATGCCGCTCTCCTTTGACCTTCTTCAGTTGATGACATCATCTCATCCAACAAGCCATACTGAAATTTTTTTTTGGGGGGGGGGTTTGAGGCATTATCAGCGCTTTCACTATTAAATGGGGCATGACACCCTCCCCCTGCACACTCTGGCCTTTTATTTAGAGTGATTTGCTTATTTTATCCATTTTAGTCACTTTTGGCTAAACTATGGGGAAAAAGGCCCACGTTACCCATAGACTGGATTATTTTATATTATTTTTGTTATAATTTTAAGTTGAGATTTTATTAATTTCAAGTTGACATTTTAAAGGAATGTTGGCCTAGTTTTTTTTGTAAAGTGAGTGTGAGAAGGCTATAAAAAAGCCTCTCCTCGCTTCATTTGAACATAAGATAAGTGGGATCAAATATTATGTAAATTTTTTACCCTTCTTAGGGCTATTGGAGTGATGCACCCCTCTTGAGGAGACTTATTTTTTTGGTTTGAAGGTAATCTCTTGAAGTTTCTTTGGTTCATGCTCTTGATAAGGTGATGCTAGAATTATTTGCTTAACACATGCACAAGGAGGTATTTAAGGTCTTCTTTGATTTCTCTTTGTTAAAAGTTGATGAATGATGCTTGTTTATGGATTAAATGGTAGCCATTAATGCTACATTTTTCCTGAATTAGGTCACTTATCACCCTTTGTTACCTTGGTATTGTGAAGGACGTCCTCTAGGAGTCCTTTGAAGCTTGGGATTTAGATCTTTGAGTTTCGTCCTATCTAGCCTTTCTCTAACTAGCTCTCGAGACTGTTAGAGGAAGCCCTGGTTTGCCAAACATTGAAAGGATATCTCAAGGGGAACGCTCGTTACCTTCCTTGATGCCCTAGGGTTTGGGTAAAACCTTAAAACCCCTTGGCTTTTTCTTCATCTACAATTTAATTGCATTTTCATATGTTTATATTTGCATTTCCATGGTAGGACTAGGTTAATATAGGACTGTATTTTGTTAAAGAAAACCCTAAAAATTCGTAACACTGACCTCAAAGCAGCTCTCGGTTGCCTTCACTTCCTACCTTGTTTCCTACCCTCAGCCTCCATCTCACCCTCAGCCAACCCCAAAACACCCTCAGCTTGCTCCTTTTATACCTTGGCCCTATCCTTAAGGTTGGTACAGACCTCGACCAACCCTTTTCAGGCTTGCCTTGTCACTGTGGGACCTCCCCAATCCTTGCCCTTACCTTTTGGAGGCTTGGTCCTTTATTTGTAGGCTTGTTCAAGGACACAACAACCCTTGAACAGTCTCCTTGTGGACTATAACAGCCCTTTACAGGAGGAAGAGGACTTGGTCTATAACCCCACTGCGCTGGTACTATATCTGTCGGGTGAAACAATGCAGGCATAGGTATCCAACCATAGATATATACTCTACTCGCATGGGATGCCTTTGGCTACCCTTTTAACGATTGTCAATTTACTACAGTCTGTACCAAGCTTGGACAACCCCAACACATGCAAAATTACACCAAGAAGAAGAGTTAAAGGGTTCATAATTGTTGACTTCAATCATTGTTTTTAATTAGTGATTGCTTGCTTGTAAAGGGGCGTATATCAGATGCTGCATAAGTACTTGTAATGCTGGTGTTGTCATCTAATTTACATTTTAGGTTGACTTAGAAGTTGATTTGTTCATTGTTGACACATTGTGTTTGATGCATGACTGAATGATCCAGAGTGGTTAAAAGAACATTGAAATGTGGTGTTAATGCATATTATTACCATCTACTCTACCACTGCTATACTGTCATACTTGGCTGCCATACTTGTCCATACACAACACTACATTAATTTGGCTATTAAACAACAGTACATGAATGATCAAGAACTTGAATAAGTGATCTGGATATTTGGAAATTATTTATGCATGACATCACTCCTTATTAAGTTCTCCTTGGATGTCTTACTACTTTTTATTGTTCAATTGAATTGGATGCTAAACCTCTAGCAACATAGAAAGAATCTTACGCTTATAAGGCATTGGTAACTAATATTTTTTATAGAATACATAGCTTTGTTTTTCCTAGTGTCTTGTAGAAGGGATGTCCCCTTGGAGTTTTAAACTCTCCAAAGAAGTTTTGGAAGAGTGGCTAAGGTGACATTAGTCACTCTCTCCATATATTGCTTATCGGTGACTAGCCTTTCTAGTTCATTCGGTAACATTTTTGGCGTCATTGTCGGGGAACTCAAGATTGTTGAGGTAACTAATTCATGCATATACGACAACATTAGTAAGTCTTCAAGTACATCCTTGTGCTCAACATATATATATTTTGTATTAGCTAACTTGACAGGTTTATCTAGAGACTCCACCAAGAACTCATGTACACTCCTTGTTCTCTACCTTGGTGAGATTTGCTTCGTCTAAATTTGCATATTTTCCCTGGTGACTCCATTGGAAAATAATTCAAAGAGGTACTCAATAAGGACCAATTTCAAAGGTACAATCCTCCTCGATCTCAGTCACATATTGTTAAAAAGGAAAGGTCGAGTTGAGGAGAGGTTGGTAACTTGTAAGTGATCAACTAGCATTTGATACTCTACTTGATATACATAATATTTTCATTGATCCTAGTGATAAAGAAAACATGTCTTGCTTTACTCCATTTGACTTCACTAATATTGTTGGGTATCCTAATCAAATGTTGAAATTTAAGGACGTTAGAGAATTTATTGTCTTTTCTGGTTCAGATGCAATTACTGTTGCTCAACATTGGGATGGTATGGAAAGTTTCTTTAAGCTTACTGGCACTTCTCACCTAGATGTTAAATTCAAAGCTTTTGCTTCTTCCTTGACTGGTGATGTGACTGATTGGTTTAAATCCCTGCTTGTCCAAAGTATAGCTACTGATTATGACTTGAAGAAAAAATTATTTGATAGTTGGCAAGAAAATAAGGATCCTGTAATGTTGAATAATGCTTTAATGACCATAAAAGAAGTGAGAATGAGACAATTGATGAGTTTGATCGCACGTTTGACAAGATTGTTAAAGAGTTTCCTGTAGATTGCAAGCCTTCGGATTTGATGATCTTGTCATACTATTTGAAGACATTTTTAGGTGACTTCATGTTCCACCTAAGTTTAGATAGACCAGGTGACCTTGCAACTGCTAAGAAGAAGGTAAGAATTCTAGATGCAGTTGGAAGAGAGTTGGTAGGCCAGACACCTCTAGGCATTCAAGGGCTAAACCTGAACTAAAGAATAAAGCTTCTCCCTCTAATGAAGGTCCCGATCCAATGAATATCCTGATTGAAGAAATGAGGCAGTTGAGAGTTGACATGATGCAACAAAATACTACTATGCAGAACCGGATCTTGCAGTTGGAAAGAAATCAACAACCTAGCCAACCCAAATATTGTCCAAAGGACTTCAACAAAGCTCCTACATAATAGCAGAGGCCTCATTCATCCTTGGAACCAACCAATGCGATAAGCGATTTTCCATATTATTATAAGGCATGTCGCAGCTTCTATGATGAATGGACTTAGGCCTACTACATGGAATACATCAGAATCAACATTTCGTTCGAAGAGGATGATTCTTAGGTATGTAATCTAATTGAAAGAAAGCAATTTGGCTTATCTAACGATCAGATGCAGGAAGTCAAGAAGAGCACAATTGATGCAAAAAGGTAAACAAGATTCTTGGGGAAATGCCTCCTCGAGAACAAATAAAAAAATGGTATGAAAACAGAACTCTCAGTAATGTTTATTGGAGACAAAGGAAACTCCTTTAAGCAAGTGTAGAAAACACAAATATTCCGCCTCCACTACTGGTAAGTTTAGGTAAGGCTCCTATTGATTTGGTTATTGATGAGCATCTGACTATTGACATCACAGATACTTTAAGGTCCATGAAGGTTCTAGTGTTGCTATTTGAATTGGTAAAGATTCCCTCAGTAAGAGACCAGATAATTGAACAGTTGCACCTTCAAGGAATGCTCCAAGAAAAGCAACAAGCAATCAATTAGGCTGAAGAATGTGAGGACATCTCGATCATCTAATCCAACATGCTACCAACTGAGAATCAGAATCCTGGACACAAACCTTTCTTCATTTCTTTATGAATTGGTCATTTAGTTTTACATAATTGTATGTTTGATTATGATGCGTCTACTAATGTTATGCCTGTAGTTGTGATGAAAATGTTAGGATTGAAGATTTCAAGACCCTAAAGGAATATTTGTAATGGATTCTAGAGAGGTAAAGGTTTGTGGAGTGGTGGTTGATGTCCCAGTACGATTGGTAGTACACCCCATCATAATGATAAAGATGGATATGGTAATGATTGATCTGACAGAATCATGGGAATGCTCCTGTCAAGGAAATTTGGGTCAGATTTTGGAGGAAGTTTATAGATGTATTTATCATACGCTACAGTTCCCACTCCTGAAGGCATTTACATAACTTTGCAAAGTGAAATGATGAGGAAGCACCATGTTGAAGATCCCACAGAGCTAGAGAATGAATATATTTTTCAGAATGACATCGGGTTTTAGGTGGTTTTTACTGCAGATATTGTTCCTCGGATGGACACTGACAAATTTTGGACAATGCATTTCGACGGGGCTAAGTCTCAGGGAACTATGGGTCTAGGTATTGTATTGATCTCCCCTAAGCATGAAGAGCATAATTTTTCATTTCGATTAGAATTCAATGGTATTAACAAAATTGATGAATATGAAAGTCTTCTGCTTGGTTTAAATATTGCAAAGGATTATGGTATACAATTATTGCATGTTAGATGATTATGACCTTAATGTATGTCAAGTAAAAGACACTTTTTCTTGTAAAAAGATGCGACTAAAAAGGTACAAGGATGCGGTTAGAATAACCACAGAAGACTTCCGGGATATATTGTTACAGGTAGTGCTAATGGATCAAAACTAGACAGTAGATGCCTCCAAGTATTGCCTTGTGGATCTAGTCACAGAGTTAGTTCAAGGACTTGGATGGAGAAATCTAGATGGTGTTATTCTTACCTGCATGGAACCAGCCAGAGCGGAAGAACTAATGAAGGAATTTCACCAAGGACTTTGCGGTGGTCATCATGCAACTTCGACTACAACCCATAAGATTTTGAGATCAAGATATTATTGGCCTAGTATTTTCCAGAATGTGTATAGGTATGTGCGAAGTTGTCAGCCTTGCCAGCTTTTCACAAGAAGACAGAAGCTTGTTGCTTTCTCGCATCAACCAATTATAATTGAAGCACCATTCCAGCAGTGGGGTCTTGAATTTATTGGTGAGTTTAAGGAGAATTCAAGTAATGGTCACAAATGGATACTGACAACTACATACTAATATTTTGACAGATAATGCACCAGCTTTTAGTGGAGGTGAGCTATCTACCTTTTGTTTTGAGTATGGTATTATACTATCACATTCTTCAAATTATTGTCCTGAAGGAAATGGACTCGCCGAATCAAGTAATAACAATCTGATGAGTATTATAAAGAAGACGGTCAACGACAATAAGATATGTTGGGATAGTAAATTGAGGTATGTAGTATGGGAAGAAAAAATTACTATGAAGGAATCCACAGAGAAAAGCCCATTTGAATTAGTGTATGGTTTGGATGTTAACTTGCTGATCAATTTGAAGTTTCTAGTATATAAAATCCTCCAGCAGAATGTCGACGATCCATATATAGTCCAGAGAATAATCAACAGCGTGATAGAACTTGATGAGAACCGAAGAAATGCCTTTGATCACGTGACAGAACTTCAAACAAAGTCAAAGGCAAATTTGATTTGAAGGAAAGCTCACCAGTGCAACCTTCAAATAGATGACCTTGTCCTCCTGTGGAATAAAACTAAAGAAGACCTAGGTAAGCACTGTAAGTTTGAAATTCTTTGGCAACGTTCCATGGGGACGCGTCTCCCAGGGTCAGGGGTGCGCCCCCTGCGCTTCCCACGCCCCGGGGGCTGGCAGGCTCCATGGGAAACATTTCCTAGCACCCCCCTTTCTACGAAATTTGCTGAAACATGGGTCAAGGAGTTTCCCTGACTGTGGGACTCCCACACGCCCCATTCTAAAAATGACGGGCTCCCACAAGCCCCCAACCCCCTCGATTTTTAATTTTTTTTACTTAAAAAAAAATGGTTCATCTTAAATTTTAGTCTTTTACACTAAATGGTCATAATAAATTGAAATAGAAAAAAATAAAAAGAAATAAACATCGATATGATATGCTTGGCTATAACGATTACATTTACATTACACCAAAATCTTCCGGAACATAAGAGTTTATATTTTGGGGTTCATATTTTTATTATTTTCTTTTTTTTTTAAATTTTAGAGACCTTGACACCCCCCCGTCCCCCAAAATACCCCAAAATTTTGGGGTGTCTCTACACGTCCCCAATGTTTGTTTCCTTGCTCACACGCTCCTACGTCCCAGAAACTTGGTGGAACACTGGTCTTTGGTTAGGTCCATATCAGATTACTTACATTGTAGGTCCATATGCTTTTCGCCTGAGTAACTTAGATGGTGAGAAGATTCCTCTAATTGTCAATGGGCAAGCACTGAAAAGGTACTTCTCACTGAAATTTATTTTGTTTTTATTAGTCAGTCTTTACCTGTTTGTTCTTAGTTTGTTTCCTTTTATCTTTCATTGAGCATGGCAATACGAAAGTGTCTACCCCATGATGTTGTTCATCTCCTTTGGTATTTGATGTGTGTGTAGGCCTATAGGTACCCGAAGATTCACAGGGTTTCAAGCATTCCCGAGAAAAACACTCATCTTGCAGTTGGAGCTAGTGTTATGTTGCACCTGTAGCAGTGCACCTTCAGTTGTTTTCCAAAGAGAGAGAGTCAGATTTTCTCAATGTTCCCCCAAGTTTCCGAGACGCGGGAGCGTGGGAGCGGGGAAATGCACGTTGGGGACATGTGGGGACTACCCCCAAATTTTAGGGAAATTCAGGGGGGATGAGGGGACATCGAGCTCATACAAATTATAAAAAATATAATAATATTATAAATCTCAACAATAGTAATTCATCCTGTATAAATATTGTTTAAGTTGCTCCCTACAAATACAGTCTAATTCCTCAATGATTCAACACACTTCAACATTGTGTAAATCCATGGCATAGATGTTGTAATGAGGAAGTTTGATGAGAGGACCCTATTTCTTCATGATTCTAGAGGGCATCACATTATTTGAGGATTTCAAGTCCAACATACAATTATACAAGAGTGAAATATTAATCCTATATTGGGATCCTATTCATAAATAACACCTTGTGCCCACCTCCTCTAGGTTTTTAGCGCTTGCCTCTACCTAAATCTCGATGATCCTCAAAGGACATTACTCAACACCCTACAATTTTGATGAAACTTCCCAAACCAAGCATTAAAATGAGGTAGAATTAGAAAAAAAGAAGCATGCTTAATAAGTGATTTTGCTTGACTAAGGGGTACATTTTGATTAAGGTCATGATAGAGGAGTTTAGTAATTAGCACTACCAACATCAAGGTACATAGAGAGGTTGATGTGCTTGATTAAATGACAATCCCTTAACCTCATATATGATAAAATCTAGTGGAAATGTTGCAATCCTGAAATCCTAAAAACTGTTAAGTCTGTTGAATTCTGAATGGGATCAAAAACTCTACTTTTTGCATATCAACTCCGATGAGGTTGGAACCACTCTCAAACATCCTGAAACAATTAACGGTAATGTTAAAAATTTAAGTAAAAGGATAAAAAATTAAAGATAAGTAAAATACCACTTTTACTTGAAGAATTTAACATTACCATTACTGCTGGAGCGCCTAGGATCCCCCCACTTCACTGGTGCGCGCTTCAAAATAGGGGGATGAGCTCCCCCTGCATTTCCCCAAGTTTTGCCAAATTGGGGGCAAGGGGAAATGTTTTAGAAGGAGTCCCCAAGATCCCAGAGCATGGGGAGCAAGGGGTGCGAGTCCCCATGGAACACTGCATTTTCTTCAGGGCCAGAACATGGTTGTTGCCAACACATCTAAGGCATGGTCATGGTCGGACCCTTTGTTCCTTCCTCTAGGGGTACTATGGCTTAATGTCACTGTTGACTGCCCTAATGGCATTGTTTACTGCCCTTTATCGGGGTTCTTTAACCCTGGGGTTGGTGTCTGGGGCTACTAGGGGTAGGCCACTAGGTCACATGACCCCCTCCTCTGTTTATTACAATGGTGAGAATGTTTCAACTTTTAGTATTTTGCCTTCCTTATTGGTCACCTTTGCCATCCATCTTGGCCCCCTTACAACACAAGGCTCCTCTCCTTTGACCTTGTTTAGATGATGACATCATCTCATCCACCAAGTCATACTGTCATTTTTTTCGGGGGGATGTTGAGGGATTATCAACACTTTCGGGGTTATATGGGGCATGATGCCTTCCCCCTTGCACAATCCAACCTTTTGTTCAGGTGATTTGCTTACTTTATCCATTTAGTCATTTTTGGGTAAACTCTAGGAAAATACCCCAAGTTACCCATAGACTAGATTATTTTATATTATTTTTGTTATAATTTTAAGTTGACATTTTATAATTTCAAGTTGACATTTTAAAAGCATGTCGGCCTGGTTCTTTTTGTAAAGTGACTGTGAGAAGGCTATAAACAAGTCTCTCCTTACTTCATTTGAACATAAGACAAGTGGGATCAAATATTATGTAACTTTTTTACCCTTCTTAGGGCTCTTGGAGTGATGGGCACTTCTTTAGGAGACTTGTTTTTCTAGTTTGAAGGCTATCTTTTGAAGTTTCTTTGGTTCATGCTCTTTGCTAAGGTGATGCTACAAATGTTTGCTTAACACATGCACAAGGAGGTATCTAAGTTCTTCTTCTTGATTTCTCTTTGTTAAGAGTTAATGAATGATACTTGTTCATGGATTAAATGGTAGCCATTAATGTTGCATTTTGCCTGAATTAGGTCAGTTATCATCCCTTTGTCACCTTGGCATTGTGAAGGACGTCCTCTAGTAGTGCTTTGAAGCTTGGGCTTTAGATCTTTGAGTTTTGCCCTAGCTAGCCTTTCTCTAAAAGGCTCTTGAGGCTATTAGGGGAAGCCCCATTTTGCAAAACTTTGAAAGGATCTCTCAAGGGGAAGAATGGTTACCTTCCTTGATGTTCTAGCGTTAGGGTAAAACCTTAAAACCCCTTAGCTTTTCCTTCATCTACAATTTAATTGCATTTTCATATGTTTATATTTGCATTTCCATGGTAGGACTAGGTTAATTAAGGATTGTATTTTGTTAAAGAAAAACCTAAAAATTCCTAACATTAGCCCCAAAGCAGCTCTCCTTTTCCTCCCCTTCCTACCTTGTTTCCTACCTCCAACCTCCATCTCCAGCCTTCATCTCACCCTCGGCCACCCCCAAAACACCCTCGTCTTGCTCCTTTTATACCTTGAACCTATCCTTAGGGCTGGTACAGACCTCGACCAACCCTTTTTAGGCTCGGCCTGTTATTATGGGACCTCCCCATCCCTTGCCCTTACCTTTTGGAGGCTCGGTCCTTCATTTGTAGGCATGTTCAAGGCCACAACAATCTTACAACAGTCTCCTTGTGGAATGTAACACCCCTTTAGGGCTGCCTTTAACTTTCCTTTTAAGGACTAACTATTTATTATAGTATGTCCAAAGATTTGACAACCCCAACACATGCAAAATTACGCCAACAAGAAGAGTTAAAGGGTTCATAATTGTTGACTTCAATCATTGTATTTAATTAGTGATTACTTGCTAGTAAAGTGGCGTATATCAAACTGTGCATAAGTACTTGTAATGTTGGTGTTGTCATCTGATTTACATTTTAGGTTGACTTAGAAGTTGATTTGTTCACTCTTAACACATTGTGTTTGATCCATGATTGAATAATGATCCATAGTGGTTAAAAGAACATTGAAATGTTGTGTTAATGCATATTATTATTGTCTACTCTACCATTGCTATATTGTCATACTTGTGCATACACAACGATACATTAATTTGGCTATTAAATGGTTGTACATGAATGATCAAGAACTTGAATAAGTGAGCTAGATATTTGGAAAGTATTTATGCTTAACATCACTCCTTAGTAAGTTCTCCTTGGATATCTTACTACTGTTTATTGTTCAATTGGATTGGATGCTAAACCTGTAGCAACATAGAAAGAATCATATGCTTCTAAGGCACTAGTCACTAACATTTTGTATAGAAGATATAACTTTGTTTTTCCTAGTGTTTTTCAGAGGGGCTCTCCCCTTGGAGGTTTAGACTCTCCAAAGAAGTTTTGGAAGAGGGGATAAGGTGACAGTGGTCACTCTCTCCATATATTTCTTATCGGTGACTAGCCTTGCTAGTTCATCTGGTAACAATTATCTTTGTTTTGTCATTTTTCATAGTCATCCTGGACTTGGTGCAAAAATCTTTAAGAATTTTAAGCTTTTTTTGAGGTTAGAAGGATTCCTTGCTACAAGAGCGATGCCATTTGCATAAAGGAGGAGGATGATAACTAGCCTTGTTGGGTTAGTGTCTGAACACCCCGCTCTCTCTAGGCAATGTTCTAATTGTTTATGTAGATTCTAAATAGTATAGGTGACAAATGACAACCTTGCTTGACCCCTATGTTACAATTAATTTTTTCCAACCAACCCTTGTTGCTTCAAAATTTGGCAATGATTCTCGCATATATGACATAACCTTATCACTACAACTCTTAACACAAAGGGGACACCAACATTTATAGTCTCTTCTAAAGGTTACTATAGAGGGACAGTATGAAAATCTTTTTTGAAGTCAAGGGAGCAACATAGGAGATTGTCTTTTTTGTTTCGACACTCTGTGAATATAATCCCAGGAGTGATTAAATTATCTAAAGTGGAGTGATAACTTTGGAAACCAGCTTGTCCTGTATCTCTTTTATCGTGGTTTTATAGCCACAAGCTAATCTTCTTTTTTTAAATTATACCATAAAATTTAGTCATAAGAGGACTAATCATGACCGTCCTATTGTTTGAGGGGTTATGTTTGCCACCTTTTAAAAATATATCAACAAGCTCATAAATTATAAGACATAGGTGCTAATATTTCCTCAATGTCATCCAAAATGGATATTTTCTCATAATACATATACTTAGATTCTATATGTGCTTCCTCACCAACTGCAACTGTCT
>LPNX010751670.1:1721520-1765134 GCA_001517045.1 Pseudotsuga menziesii | reverse complement strand
AAGATTCTTCTTTAACCCAGGAACATATAAAATTTCCTCAATGTGAATAATTGTACCTGAATCAAGCTGAAAGGAGGTTGAACCAACTTCTTTAATGGCATAGGTACTATCATCTCTCGGTTCCACTTTCACATTGAACTTCTTGCCCTGATAATTTGTAAGAGCCTTCCTGAATCCAACCATATGCTTGTAGGCTCCACTGTCTATCCACTAGGAATCTGTCGAGTTGGATATGGAACTTGAGAGTGTTCAAATCAGGTAGCATTTTCTTTATTCTTGATCTATGGCTTCAACACTTGTTTTCTTTTGTTGTGGCTCTTCCTCTTATGTAGCAGTTGAAGCATGGTACTTGCCACTTCTTGTTAGGAGGTTTCTTACAGTCTCTTCCAAAATGACCAAACTGGTTGTAGTTATAACACCTTACATTTGATATATCAAAACGCTTACCTTGAGGTTTCTGGTCTTTGTATTTATGATGAGGAAATATCCTTCAATACTTTGTCTTGGTCGTAAGGGCATGATCCTTTTCAGTGGGAGGTCCAATCTTGCTCTGGATCTTTCCTTCTTCTAAACAATCATGCCACAACCTATCAAAACTTGGATGAATCTCTCTTGCATTTACTGCTGCTAGAAATGTTTCCCAAGTTGCAGGAAGACCATCTATTGCTGCTAGAAATGTTTCCCAAGTCGCAGGAAGACCATATACTGTTGTCTGCACAAGGTCATCATCATCTACTTTAATCCCAATGGTATCTGAGAGATCTTGGAGAAGAAAGAGCCAACTTTCTTATCCTTCTCCATCTTCAATGAAAAAAGTTGGTTTTTCAAAACCCTCTTCTAAGTAGGGGCCTTCTTCTCATAGATATTTGCGAGGGCATCAAAACACTATTTAGCTGTCCTTAGAGGAGCCATTACTGGCATCAAATTATCTTTTACTAAATAAAAAATGATTCTCTTTTCCTTGGATTGCTTCTTCTTAAAGGTTGCTCTTCCTTGATTTGTTTTTGGCTCTTCCACAACCTTAGTAACTAGATCATCCAAGTCACTCTCCTCTAGGATATTCTTAACCCTAGCCTTCCAAGCATTGAAGTTTCGGTCTCCTTCAATCCTATCTTCTGACTTAACTGAAGAACATGTTATCTTCAAACCGTCACGGCCAACCTACTGAAATTTGCCAAGAAACCCATGCATCCAAGTTAGATAATATTCAAACCCTTACCTTAGGATCTATGTAGGTTTGGTTAGGATGCAAAACAAAGCTAGCTACAAACCCTAAGCTCTGATACCATGTTAAAGTTAGGGTTTTTAAACAAAAATTTAACAAGTGCAGAAATACATAGTAAAACTACTATTGAAATAAAATCATAAACTCAACGACAACAACAATAATAATAAAATCTAATGAACAAAACAAAATCAGATATGATAAAATTAGTTTAGGGTATAGAACCTTCCTTATACTCATAGTTAACTTTCATTACAGATCTTGCCTCTCAGAGGCAAGTCAATAAAAGGAACAAAATTGACCCTTACCTGAGGGTATGAACATACTTGAGAGAGATAGACAATGTATTGAAGAGTATGGTTAGACAGTTACAACAGAAGGTACAACAACTTAATGAGAGTAGGACACATCCCAGATCAACCCCAAAACATCAATCAAGAAAACCAACAACTGCTACAAGTTCATGAGACCTCTTCCTAGTCAAAAGCTAGGCAAGGAGACCAAATGTAGTCTCAAAACAGTCCTTAAATAGTAGACGACTGCCACAAATAGACCTCACAGTGGATGGAAGCGACAAAGTAGACTTCGACAGCCTCAAGAAAGACCTCAATAGTTGGCTACACCCTCAGATCAGACCTCAGCAGTAGATGGTAGCCCCAAACAATCAACGCTAAGCATGGAGACCAAACTCAGCCCTAAAACAATCCTTAACCAGTAGATGATAGCTCCAGGAAGTTACCAAATCCCCAAAAACAAACCTTAAACACCAAGCGACAACCTAAGGACAGACCTTAACAACATATGGCAGGAACAAGAAGTCACCATAGTCCAAACAATAGATCCTAGCACCAAGCAAAAGCCTTAGGACAAACTTTAACGACAAATGGAAGCCACAGGAAGTCACAATTCACACATGTGAGAGTATGGAAGTGTGAAACAATTATTATAACCCTCAAATGGAGCAATGTTGTGAAGGAGAGCTTAGTGCAAGAGAGTGCCCAAGCAAAAACAACAAATAAACCCTTGACGTCACTTAACAAGTGTATCAAAACCCTATAACAGTCATAAGAAATCATATCTCAACTTTTCTCTTTAAGATGCCTTTACAAGGAACGACTAGTCTTGAATTTATAGCCTCTCAATGACCCCTAGAAGGTTCCACCTTCTATTTGGTTATTGACTTTAGGGTTACTCAAAGAAGGTCAAGACGTCACCTTATAGAAGGTTCCACATAAAGAAAATATAAATTAAAGTTAAGATGTCTTAGGAGAGGATAATAAGGATATGACAAAGGGTTAAGTTAGCACACTCAAAGGGGGGCGGTATCACAAAACCAAGGAGGGGTCAACACAAGACTAACCATAAGTCAACAAGAGGGCTAAATACAAGGTGAGAAAATAACCCTTCTAACCACAAATCAACAAAGGTGTTACAACGAAGAGGGAAACAACTCTTTGTATCTCTCTCTCAATGTATGTGATCCACAAGTGTCCCATACAATAACTGGAAGTTTATCATCACCATATAAGGAAGGTTCAAACTGGAAGATGTGATCCTCTAGTCCTCTTGACTGCTCCTAAGGTCAAATGCTATTGACTCCATCAAGGGGTGCCTAGTTCCTTGAGGAAAGAACCTAGCTCAACCATCTCAAAGACCTAGGAGAGAAGGATATCTCACATCATCGTCTTGGTTAACTAACCAAGATCCACTTGGTTAACTCACTAGGTACCTTAGGGATCAGCTAGGGGCCCTAGTTAAACTGCCAGGTACTTATCTGTCTTGGTCCTATACCAAGTACCCTAGATAATTGCTAGGGATAGAAACATGAATCACGAGTCAAATCAAAATAATTGCGAATTTTACTCAGATCGACAACAGAACGATTTGATTTAGATCGAGGCGACTTAAAGTCGGGCTAGGTTCCTAGGATTCGTGATTTTTGCCCCTTTTTTCATCGTTTATATTTCCGGTTTGAACGTTGTTTGTATCAAGGAAGGTGTGGAGTCCTGGACAAAAGGTCTGAATGATGAAAACCTTCGACTGGTATTAACACAGGTCTGGAGTCCTGGGCCCAATGTATTAACCAAGGTTTGGAGTCGTTGAACTCATTACTTTTGCACAGGACCAAGCGGAAGCCGTAGATCTATGAACAATTCGTGGATGAAACTTAGATCTACCACATGCTAAGTCGACAATGTTCTGTTTCGACTAGTTATCCCCACAAACCTTCGATTGGTTCTCTTTCAAGTTTTTTATCCCCACAAACCTTCGATGAATATATTTAAGTCCCTTGTATAATTTAATTTAATGTATAATTTAATACATGTATAATTTAATATAATGATAAAATGAAAAGTTTACCTTAAGTCTGCGTATCCAAGTTATTAACTAATTTAAATATTATAAATTATTATAAATTAGATTATATTATTTAATAAATGTTATATACATATATTAGTTATTTGTATTATATGTAAATATATCAAATATAATTTATTTTTATATAACATATAATATGATATGTTAATATCTAATAAAATATAATTTATATTTTAACAATATTATCATTAACAAATTTAATTTCGAATTCTAATAAAATTGATATATTTTAGGTATCTATTGATATCTTGGAGTATATGGACATGGCTATTTTGAATATCTATGAAAGATGTTTTTTTTATTTTTTAATTCAAAATATTTGTATATATTTAATTTTTTGTATTTCGCAATTTTTTCCCGATCCGATTCGAACTCTTCGCTCTTTTGCCTCGTCGATTTATTGTCGATTCTAAGTCTGGCAAGTATGCTGATAGGGGTATGCATCGCTTGGTCCTCAACCAAGAATCTGACTAGTGTAATTGACCAGAAGGCCCTAATGATTAGCTATGGGCTTTTACCATTGCTCTGTATTGATTGGTCCTAGACCAAGATCCCTAGATAACTGCTAGGGGCCCTAGATACCTGTTAGGGACTTAAATTGCCTGGTTAACTAGGTAGGAACCCTAGTTAACTGACTAGGGTGCCATCCTCCCAGAGAATGGCTCAGGTATCTAGGGACTTAAACTGCCTGGTTAACTGACTAGGAACCCTAGTTAACTGACTAGGGTGCAATCCTCCCAGAGAATGGCTCTCGCAGCTATAATATCTTTAACAAAGACTTCTCCAATGGAACATATTGATTGTGTTACTAAAATGATGGAATATACAAATGAGAGGGCAACCTCTATTTATTAAAAAAAAGGTAGAAAACCTATCTTATAGCTTAAGTTGCTAATTAAAGTGATAAGGCCTTTATTACATAAAAATGGCCTTTTATAAGTACTGAATGGTTTGGAGGTCACAGGTTTAAAATCAGGGCGGGAGGGGGTAGGGTTGCTCATTGGCTCGTTGTGACAAGTTTCGAAGGGTAGGCGACCCCTAGGACAAAGGCTCACCCCGGTGGGTTTCAAGACATCTCGGCCCCTGCTAAGTCACAAGTTACGAATATATTTGGTTTGCGGGCTGTTGGATATACTCTTGTGAGGTTGTTGTTCCGATGGTTAAAAAATAAAGGATTGAAATATAACACTATAAAAGGTCTAGGATCATAATATTTTTACAGAATCATGAGCTTACATATAAAACAACTCATGTAAGTAGAATTGAAATCCTAATAAACCTTTTGTTATGTAATTCAATAGAGGAACACATTCAAATTCAAAAGAATATTGTCGAGGAATGTAAGATTATGGTTATTGAAGTTCATATAGGTGATCAAGCTATTAAATGGTAACAATGATTCACATTTAGGCGCCAACCTCTTTTAATCAACCACCACAAAATGGAATGACTTGAAAGGTGCTATTCAGAAATGGTTTTACTCTCTTGGTTATTGAGAAGACATGTTGGCACGATGGTTACATCTTTGACAATCTTATTAGTTCAACTATTTATTGGCGTTTTAAGAAAAGTTTTCCATTCAACTTGAAATAACGATTTTGAAGAAACACTTTAAATTAAGTTTATTTTCAATCCTTTTCTTCAATTTCAAGGTGAGATAGATACGCTTAACATCACTTCTCTAGATCAAGCTTTTCCAAATTAACGACAACAACAAACACATAAGGTTCCTTCCTCATATTTGTAAATACTATTAGCAAACATTGTAACAATGAGCGAAACAAGGGCAATAACGAATGTTGTGTCTATCATAAGAGGTATGGGCATTCAACTAGGTCAAGTTTTGCATTGCAAGCAAAGAAGGTGAAAGCTTTAATTTATGCATTGCAACAAGAGGCTATTATCAATCAAGAAGTCAAGATTTGAATCCTAGCTCTTCAAATCCTTAATGATCCTCATGGCTAAGGATTATTTTAGAAGCAGTATAGAAACTCTTTTTCCTCGTTTTTAGATTAAGAACAAAGTTGCCTTATTTGAACATGGATAATGGTTGTCAAAACCCCCAATTTTCACCAAAATTTAAAATTTTTAGTTAACAATAAATGCTAAAACCTGCGGTTTAGTAACTGTTAACAGTTGGCATAAAAGAAACATTTAAGTAATTAGTTTCACTAAATTCTAAAATAACTTAACAATTTATTTTTCGTAGCAAGAATAAAATCTTTTTGTGTGCTATTTGCTTCAGTTTACTGATTAGTTCTTTTATGTCAGTAGGTGGAATCTACTTTTGAATCCGGGGCTTACTTAGCATTCATGCTAACGCAGATGAATATTGTTTCTTACAGTTTTACAGGTATGATCGATCGAGTATATTTTAAAAGTTCTTTTAGCGTCAGTAGTATTTTGTTCGCAATTTAAAAAGCTTAGTAAAATAGCTACTAAACTCTAGACAGCTCCTGTAAGGTAAAATCATTTGATTTTCAACAGTTTTTCAAGTAAACAAGCTTGGAAATAAGTAAGGATAGTACATCATATTTGTGACTCTAACACTAGAATCTCAGTTACAAGTATTTCTACTTTAGTCTAAGTAATTTGTAATACTTATAAACATTGTTTTTGACAATATTTATGCAATAGTATCTTATCTTGCCTGTGTATTTATTGACCATTAATTTGTTTCTATAAGATACCTACAGCTTGTTATCTTTTGGATAGTAAAAACTTTCGAGTGTAAAACTATGACCATCATACCCTTCTATACGAGCTTATGTTTACCACTATTTTATTCCCAAGTCTAACTCTGTGTTCTAGTAACTGTTGGTTTTGATAGAGTCATTCCTATTTCAGTTATCAGGTTTACTTCTATAATTATCTTACTGTCCATTAGACATTCTGAATGAAAGTAAAACCAAGTTGAGTTATACTCCCAAGTGCTAACAAAGTATTGTCGCTTAAACTATGTGATAGAATTTCGTGATAACATTCTTATCTTCAGTTTTGTACTACTTCACGGCTTTGATGCTATTTGAGTTATCAGTTCAAGTAAGTTTTGTAGATATGCATAATCGATTTGTTCGATGAACATTCAATCTATCAAAAGTTTGTTATTATAACGTATTTAAATCTAGCCTTTAAATTCTTTTGCATTATTACAATGTACTATCCATAAGTATTAGACTTGTAATATTCTTCTGGCAAAAGGGTTTACTACGCACAAGCTATAGTTTAACTTTGCTACTAGAGACACTATAGTTATGCAATAGTTAACATGCACTCTTTTATAACTATACTAAAGACTTAAACTTTGACCTAATCTATAAACAAGACATATATTACATGATTTCAATCTTCTCAAAACAATGTTTAGAGTATGGTCATGCCACCAATTATATCGTTATGGTGATGTTTTTATATATCAATGTAATATTATTGGTAGTAAGGGATTAATGTATAATCCACTTCAGGTTTTAAATTAAGATTTATACGTGACACTAAAGCTTAGTCAACGTAACCCCCATGTTGATAAACTTATCATTATGTTAATATAACACATTGTGCAAATGATTAGTGATTTGGTTACGAATTATTGGGTTGACAAAGGTTACTCCACCCTGCCTTAAACAAATAATTGGGATAATACTCCCCTGCAGGAACTATAGGACACAACCCTCGCTACATGGATAAATTTGTTGCTACGCGGTTGATTTCTGTCCACCCCTGGAAAATATAAAATGCTAGGAAACCTAACCTGTCTCATTCTTGTCCCGCAGTTTTCGCTGGCTCTAGGGTTGCTTGGCTTGTCTCCCATAGCGGCTGTCGTTTCCCCTGGTTACAGTTGCCTTGTGCCCTGACTCCGTGCTGCTTCCATTCTCCGATATGTGGTTTTTGATTGCTGGTTCTTTCTCTGCTATACGTAGAGTTGTCTTTCCTGTTACCCTCGTCTCCCTGCCTGTGAAATTTTTCTTCCAAAGCCTGCGTAGCTTGGTGACTGCTTCGATTTCCTTCTCTGGTTCTCGTGGCTCGCCAAGGTCTAAGGTTCTTGAGGCTGTTTGGTTTTCAACGGCACCACATGTAGGTGACAGTGCCTGGTGAAGCAATTCGTTATTCTCCCATTGATAGGTAAATTTCATAATATAATTTCTTTTATTTACTGCAAGTTTACAAGGAATAAATTCAAGCTCTAACAAGTAAAATATTTTACTGACAGTGGTTTTTATGCTTGCTGCAGGTGCTCGTCGTTGTGAAGCTTGTACAAGGAATAAAAAGACAGCCCTTGCAACGGTCATGGCTCGTGGTTCAAACTCGGGTAAGCCTCGTGGTCTAAAAGATGGATTCTCCCTCTATTATTGTTAGGGTGGTCTTTGGACTCACCCATGGTTTTGAAAACCCTCTCTCGTCTTGTCACGAGTTATGTTATTGTTTTTTACTATTTTACAAACTGTTGGGAAGAATACTTAAATCCAAACCCTTGATAGGGTGGATGCGATTTGTATTGTGCACAGTACTTAGTGGAAGCTTGGCTTCACAGTCGGGTTTAAGTTTGTAAATTTTGTAAAGGTAGTTCCGATGTAAACTCGTTTTGGTTGCCGGGAGTTATGCTATACTCTATGTAATTTTAGGGTTTTTACCCTTCCTGAATAATAATGAAGTTATAAACTCAGTTGAGTATTTTGTAAGGGTTTTATAAATTAAATTTTTAAGGCTGATACTTACAGCTGTGACGTAAATCTTGTTTGTTTTGATGGAAGTCACGGGTTAGGGTTTAACCTGTAAAAACCCTTGTTTGGTTTATACTAATCTTATGATAATAATTACATTGTTTCTCTATTTTATTCTATCTGTCCTTAAAGGACTGTGAGTAGATTATTAGACTATTTAATGATGGTTACATAATTGTTATAAATTTGGTTATTATGTCTGTACTTGTAATGTAATAGTTTTAAGGGTTTGAACCCCGACATTTATTTCTATAGATGTATGTTGTTATTAAAAGACTATGTTTCTCTTGTAAATGCATTTATACAAGTTAATTAGTAATGTAGTTTATTTTTGTGCATAACAATTTTAATTAGTAGTTTTAAAAGAACTACCTTATGTATAACCTAGGTTACTACAGTATTTAAAATATTTATAAATTACGCTTAGAATATGAGCTAGGGTTTACTCCCTTTTAACTTTAATAGAATATTAATTCCTGTGTTATTATATTGTAAATTTTATTATTGTTGTATAGTTTTTCTTCAATTTGTTTTTATGAATTAATATTTCATAAATATCACTGTTTAAGGATAATAATAATATTATTTGTATTTATAATATTATTATCTATGTATAATATCTATTCTTAAGTTTATGTTGGTTTTTATTTGTATAATGATTACGACTAAGAGCAGTCTGTAATATTTGTGTTATTTAATACCATTGTTTCTGTAGACTTGCTGAAAGAATATAAGAACTTTCTTACCTGTCAATATTCTTTACATTTATACTATCTGCAAAAGTGTAAAGATAGTATCTTATAATATTAACTAAAACCCTAGTCACTACTATCCTTTAGCTATTAAAGCTAAGAAATGAATATTGTAACAATTATCATAATCTTAACTATAGTTCAGATAGATGCAGAAAGATTAGTTGTCTCTTAAGGAAAAAGATAAACTACCTATATTATTTTTACATCTTTTCTTAACATAAATGGTAACTTTCAACTGATAATACTAATTCTTCTACTTCAATGTAAAAGTACAGTTTATAGAAATAGAAACTGTGTAGAAAATAATTTATATAGTTAAACATACTAATGTCAATCAGTAATATGAGTCTTGTTCTGTACTAACATGCTATTTACATGGTCTATTTCTGACAACATCTCTACAAAACAATTTCATTTACTTTCTAGAAAACAACTATCTACTGAGAAGTAACATTTCATTACTCTGAAACATAAATATTCGATTCATTCATATTCCTATCATACTTCATTTACTTAAACACACTACCTGTGCTAGAGTACAATCTGGATTACTCCAGATGGGGAAAAACACAAGTAGGATTTATCTTTCATCACAGTACAAATTCAGCCTTGAAACAACTAAGAGATTTCAACACAACATAACCTATAATTTTTCATTAATTGCTCACACACAGATATAAACTATAACACAGAAATTTAGAAGATAATGGAACCTGTCTTTAAAGCTGGACGACAACATCAATGGGAGGTCGTTCCTCCCTACCAACTCCTAGAGAACGCTCAAACAATGACTTCTCAGGACCCCTGAGCCTGTTCTGGTCTCCTTGGCTAGAACTAGGTGGAGCAATCAACAAAGTACTAGTCCTAAGACTCAATACCAACTCTGCATACTGCAGTAAGATCTTTCAGTTGCAAAGTTGTACTAGATCAACTTCCTGCAGTTTACCCCTCAAACACCTTCCTTCAAATTTCCCTTTCCCAATGAATTCCTTGAAATGCATTCACCTGAATGATTCTTCTTCTGGAATGAGCAGCCTCAGCTCTCTACATTGGGCACTTTTATTAAGATTGCATAGGTCTTTTTGGGTTAGTTGTCATTCATTGAGCCACCTGCTCTGATCCCACTTTCTTGGGGGATCATGACCCCAAATGTAGGGAGGTTGCCACCTGCAACATAGGAAGTGTTTGAGGATGCTGCCACTTGTCTTTTTGCTCTCCACCTAGTTCCCTCCACCAACTTAACCAGTAACACTCTTTTTAATAGCTCTCCCAAGCTGTTGTCTCCACTTTTATTTATTTAAAAATAAAATATTCAGGATTACATTCCAAATCTTTTGACTCTGCTGAGTCATCAGTTTCAACTTAGCATTAAATTTAACATAATGTCTTGGAATCAAATAAAAATAAGATAACATTATTTTACAAAATTGGGGCATGTGACAATGGTCGTTCTGAGAACTTGGTTTCTCAACATCTAGTTGACACACTACAACTTCCTACCACACCTCATGTATCTATCTCCTTATCATCTGGATGGTTTACAAAAGCAAGGGAACCTACTCTCATTACATGTAAATGTTTTGTTACTTTGTCATAGAGCCTTTTGTTAACATTGTTGATTGTGATGTCACTCTTTTTGGTGGTTGCAACACCATTCTTGGAACTCTTTACAAGTATTGTTCACAAGGCAGTATATGTTGGTTTCCAATAAGATCTATCACATGAGAAAAGGGCTACTGACTGGAAAGGGATGATTGACAAGATCAAGAACAAAATTAACTCATGGGGGACAAGGTGGCTTAATCCGGCTGGAAAACTTATCCTTGTCAATTCCATTCTCTCTTCCTACCCCATTTATGTCTACTCGATCTCTCTATCCACCAAAAAAATAATGAAAGACTTTTCAAAAGAAACCATAATATTTTTGTGGCAAGGAGGAAAACCAGAGAACTTAAAAATTTCACTTGGTGAATTGGGAAATTGTTTGCAGGCCAAAAATCTATGGAGGAGCTGGAATACGAGATCTAAGAAAAATGAATTTAGCTCTTGGAGCTAAAATTCTATGGAGAATTGTAACAGGAAAAAGAGCGTGGTGGAAGGAAATCATGCAAAAATATATATATGAATGGAACTAGAAAGAGATGTGTGGACAATATCAACATAGACAAAAAAGGTTCGTCGATTTGTGAGTCTTGTAAGAGTGTTGCACATATCATAAGTGAGTGTATGTATTGTACACCAGGAAATGGGAAGGAAATCAAAATCTGGTCTGATAAATGTGGAACCGCATCCCATGCCAACTTACTGCAAGTTTTCCCATAACTAAAGCAGTCTTTGGATGGTATGAATATCCTCACCCTGCATGATCTTTCATCCTAGAAAAATAACGGTAGATGGGACAATTGGCTCGATCTGGATATCGAACAACTTAAAGCAGTAAAACAAATTACCTTGCACTCATCTCGGTGCTGCCAAATCTAGTCCACTGCGCGTTGAAGGATGAAAGAGGCTGGGGAAAATCGGGCTACATGGTGAAGGAAGGCTATATTTCAGTGGATGGTGTTCATAGCAACTGCAACATCAACAGGAAGCGGTACAAGATCTAGAATAAATACGGTCTGCCTAAAATAAACATGTTTTTTGGATACTATCCCACCAAAAAACGCTAACAACAGAGAATATAAGAAAAAGAGGTATGGAAGGCCCTTTGAGATGTATTCACTGCAAAGAACCAGAGGAATCTCTCAAACATATTTTCTTAGATTGCAAATTCTCCAAAGAGGTGTGGCACCAAGCTTACAAATATCTGCAATTCAATTTGACATTGCCAGCAAAATGGAATGATATATTTGCTTGCTGGAAGGACTATTATCAAGGATCACTCTTCAACAAACCAGATTTTATGAGGGCTTGGGAAGCTCTTCCAAGATATATTTGCTGGAAGATATGGATAGCAAGAAATAAAGAGATATTTGAGGAAAAAAAAAAGGTCTGGGCAAAGTTGTAGCAGCTGCAAAGACTCTTTGGGAGGAAGTTTTATCCACGAGGGGAATAAACAACATCAGTAAGGAACCATTGACAGTAGAAGAAAGAGTTTGGGCCTCCGACTTGCTAGTCCCCCCGCCACATCTACCATGGATTCATCCCCCAAAAAAATCAGTTTTGCAAGCTTGGAAAATAAGAATCAAATCGAAAGATTTCAAAATCCGGTGGAAGAAACTTGGTTGTAGTTCTTTGTTCTTTAATGGAGCCTCGAAAGGAAACCCTAGGATGGGAGGAGCGGGGGGAGTCTACTTCAATTCTGAAGGGATCAAGCTGAAAGAGTACGCTTGGGGAATCAACAGGAAGACTAACAATGGGGTGGAATGGTTAGCTTTAATAAAGGGCCTGGAGCTGACAAGGAAATATGGCACTGAGGAATTGGTGGTCTTCGACGACTTGTGTATGGTCATTGGGGAAGTGCGAAAGCTGACGAGGAACCAAAAGAATCCAGTTACTAAGACACATCATCTCCTAAAATGTGTTGAAAATGATTACAAAGCTATCAATTTCCTTTGCGTTTTGAGAGAAAATAATAAACAAGTGGACATTATGGCCAATAAGGGAGTGGGACTAGATTACGGAGACCTATTATGCAATCAACAGGCCTATAAGAGAAATTGGATCCCTTTATAGTGTACATCTCCAGTACATTTCTGTAATGTTATGCTTTTGTATTCTTATGCTTGGGCAGTTTGCAAGGAGCTACAGTACTCATAGAATAGGAAATTATAATGAAAAATTAGAATGGAAAAGGAAGCACAAGGAGGCATGGAGTTGATCTTCCTTTGGGAGCAGTCCATGGCCATATTACTGTAACAGTTAGTTTCTATTTTTTTTATGAAACTTCTTCAACCATTTTTTGTTAAAAAAAATCATCATAACTTCGTGCAGGCTTAGAACTAGGGCAAATTGACTGCACATAAGAGTCTGGAGACATGGTAGAATGGTACTAGTGACTACTCATACTCATTGATCCACTGAAATGCCAAATATATCATCATCTCACAATAAAAATAATGGTCAAAGTCAAATAAAAAAATAATAATAATCTTTGGAACTCAATAACTATGGCCATTTGGTGAAAACTGAGACCGTAGTATTGGTCCTGAGCATGTCTGGAGCAAATATAACCATTGTTAATTTTTGTAGTCACTGCCTTGGCAACCGTGTTTGACTCGGTTAATTGGGTTGGCTTGGTCAAAGTATCCAAACTAAAGGTGAGATAATGAACTGAAATAATCATGCATGCACCCAAGGTAAGAACTACTCCAAGATGTATATCAAAACCCAACTTAAATCATGCTAGTTAGAATCATGGTGACAATAGTAATAATAATAATAATAAAATATACCCGTGTGTTTGAATAGTCTTTGAATCTTCTGGAATTCCCTTGCATATGTCATACTTACAAAGTTTAATCAATTTGTTAATGTTGGGTGAATATGGAAGACAAGGCTAAAGAAACAGGGTAATGACTTTTGATTGACTCTAACTATATGATCTCTATGAATGCTGACAAGTACACACAACCACAACGACATATGCATGACATATAAACAATAGGGAATGGTGGTGTCTCACAAGTAGATGAGTTGATATGAAAATATTCAATTCAACATTAACAACATACGGCTCACATCCAAGCTAACAATCAAGATCCATGAGGATCGTTTCTAAGGCCTTGCGTTGAGTACACAAGAAACTGTAGTGAAGAGATCCTAGGGGACACTTAGAATTAGTTGTCCCTTACTCCATCTCACATCAAAACCTATAGGCTCTATGAGGAATTAATAATTACATTTCAATAAGATGGCCAACAGTCTTTAGATTTTGCATTTATTTATCCACTGCTTTTTAGGCCTTTCACATTTCATTTCATAGCCCTTTTTGAGTTGTATCTAAAGATACAGTTTGCAACTTTATTTGGGGGCTTGCATTTCTTAGTATATAGCACATAATGCATGCAATGATGGTAGACATATTGTTTCAAGTTTTAGCTGACACTCTTCGGGCAACTAGGGGGAATATCCACAGTCAGGACCAAACATCGGGGGAAACCGAACAGAGAGGTAAAGGCTTAAAAACCCAACTCGCCTAAGCTAAGGAACCAACACCAACGGGTTCTCTTAGCCTAGAAGGATCAAGACGTCGACAAGTTTTGTTGCACAACTCAAAGTCGAGATACAAATCAACATGGGATCCATCATGCATAGAGGTCAAAGTGGGGAAGATGATATTCAATATAATAGGTCTCAATCAATCATAAGTCACGAGGAAAATCAATCATGAATGATATTGGATGGATGCAGACAAGTGACACATGAAACCAGCATAACACTAAAGTTTAAAAGTTGTGTAAAGCATGGCATAAGCAATGGTCTTCAACATTAGATTCTCTAATCATTCTCAACACAAGTTAATCATCAGTGGAACAAGTAATATAAGCATAGGTCACCATAATAATCATAGCATAACAAGTCAAAGGTGTTAATATACATCAAAGAGCAAAATCCTACCAATGGGAAATATACCTGATCTCACCATCTACATGCCTCTACTTCGTATGCCCATATGTGAACTGTGTACCATCTCTATTGCTCTGCTCAAATGAACTAAGACATCAACGAAGTCATCTTAATGGACAAGGATATCTTAGTCCTAGTAAGGAAATACTCTGCATCTACTACTAAACAAGGCTCTTAATGGATCATGCTGTATCCCATCAATATCTTTGGCTCAGAAAATAAAGAGAAAGTCCATATGTTGCATCATAGTATCCCAACTACAATATATGTGATAAAAGGACCACTAACATAAAAGTTGGAAATTGAATATGGTGCAATTACATTAAAAGACAACTCATAAGTCAGAGAGGGAACAAATGATTAATTAGGCTCCCAGCATGAGATATTTTCATAAAATTTAACGCATATCATGGTAATAATTTCATTGTATTCAGGCTCAAGAAATCTATAACCTTTGAAATCTCCAAAATATCCAATAAAAATGCACTTCTCAATCTTAGGCAGTAATGTTTTTCATTTTTCATCAAGAATGTGAGCCCATGCTTCACTACCAAACATATGAAAGTGTTTTACATTTAGTTTAATTTTACTCCATGTTTCTCTTGCTACTATATCTTTTAAAACCTTCATGAGAGTGTGATTGACTATGTAATTGGCACTATTAATGGCTTCCACCCAAAAATGAGGACTTAATCTATTAGGATCACACAATTTGCCATTTTCTTTAATGTGTGATTATTTTTCTCTATAACACCATTTTATTGTGGTGTGTATGGGACAATACGTTGCATTTGAATGTCATGCATAGTGCGGTGGTTTGAAAATTTATTGTTTACATATTATCCTCCATTAACTGTTCTTAAATTTTGTATTTGGTGTCTAGATTGTTTGCCTACAAGTTGGGCCTTGTAGGACGAAACCATGTCAAAAACTTCACTCTTAAGTTTTAATAAGTAAACCCATGTACATTTAGAGAAGTCATCAATGAAAATTAAAAGGCACTCAAACCCAAAGAAAGAAGCAAAAGGAAACAAACCACACAAATCACTATGAACAAGATGCAAGGGGGGCAATGCATGCCAAGAGGCATGTTTGTAAAAACTATTATGATGATGTTTTTCGAGAACACACTCGGTACAAACACCATTTCTATAAGAAACTAAAGGAAGTATGGCCACCATTTTTTATTACATATTAATACAATGAGCGATAATCTATATGGCCAAATCGCTTATGCCAAAGTTTTCTCAAGTCATTGCTATGACCAATAAAAACTCATGGAAAAGATGATGACCAAAATTTTCAAATATATACAACATGAATAGGATCTTTTAAATCCTTTATTACAACTTGGTGAGGTGAAAACTCTATAGTCTTTCCATCAACAAAATCAGAGATCTCAAGAACTGACAAAAGGTTGCATGAATGATTTGGAACACATAATACATCTTTGAAATGACCATCATCTAGTTGAACTGTTCCACACCCTACAACACTAAGAGATCTATCGCGACCAACAAATATTTGTTTGATGTTACAATCATGAAGAACAATAAAATGGCTTTATCCTTAGCCATATGATAAGATGCTTCAAAATTAATGAGCCACTCATTAAAAGAAGAAGAAGTAGATGATGCATTGAAGGAAAAACCAAAAGAAAAAAGTGCATGTCCATGAGAAGAACTGTTAGAAGAAGAAATAATATTGATGTTATGCTTCTTCATTGCTTATTTTAATACTTCCATCTTCTTGAAACATTTAGACTCTAAATGACCATCTTTCCTGCAAAAATTGCAATGTCTCTCAATTTTCTTGCCTTTTGATTTGGTTCCCTTATCATCATTAGAAGGATGAGTTGACTTAGAGGGTTTGGGAACCTTGTGTTATTTATTTATTGTGAGGGTGTCGCTTCTTTGGATTCTTGGCTTTATCCTTCGATTGTAACACTAATGCTTTATGAGATGTACCTATAGTGTTGATCACTCACATATGCAAGAACTTATCTTGCTCTTTAATAAAATAATCACAAAAATATTCAAAAGTGGGTTTTTGGTAAGTAGACCCTAGAGCTTCTCTAGTGGAGTTAAAAGTAGATACAAAAACATAGCAAGGACTACCAAGATTAACAAAAATAGCATAAATACATTGGATATCTAACTTAGGTGTATTGCATTCTTCAACTAGGATTTTAAGGGTTTTGAGTTTAGATAGATAGTCTTCAATGCAAGAGAAATCACTTGGATTTAAAGCAACCAATCAATTTTCAAGCTAGTGGTGATCTAGGAGGATCTAAACATCCAACAAAATGTGGTATTGTCCCACCTTTTCAAAGTGGGGATTCCTAGATATAAGTCATGTGGATCAATTTACTGGCAGATCAATTCATTAGCATCTATGCTTGATGTCTTTGAGCTTTGTTTTATAAGCAATCTACAAGACTTGCATGAGCTCTCACATGGTGGCATGTTTTGACATATGGATCTTAGCATAGTTCTAGATCCAACTACAATCACCAATGTGAACACTTTGATATGTGACTACATCAACACTGTCCTACCAACAACATCTCTTGCGTTGGATTTCCCCTTATCTGTCATATGCTGTGGAATTGTGGTTGTGACTCGGCTCCTTGGTAGAAGAAAAATATGATTTGGTTATCATAACTATTCCACAACAACTATCAAGGTTCACTATTAGAATGGTTAATGCATGAATTCCATTAAGAGGTGGTTTTTTGTCAATAAAATATTGAGAACTACTTTATTGGTGACAGTCCACATGTATAAAGGAGCAAATGAGAGGGGGGGAGGGTTCTTTTTTCCTCCTCCTCATTTGTTCTTGGTTGGGAGGCTTGGAGGAGATGGGATTTTTCGAGGTCGAGGGAGGATTTTGATGATGAGAGTGTTTTCTAGCTTGGTATTATTGTGTGAGGGCTTAGGAGCTCTCAGTCTATAACTGGGAGGTTGGTTAGGAGGAGAGTGGTCCCCTACATGTAGTTTTTTTTGTAGTGGCTCCAGTGGTGGTCTACTCTATCTACATCAACCAAGAGGTACACCTATAAGTTCTCCTTTGTAATTACATGCATGCATCATTTTCCTTTTGCCCAGTTTACTATCACAATTGGGATTATTTTAATATTTGGTAAATATTAACTATCTGGATTAAAAATATTATTTTTAAGTTTTATTAAATTAAATCAGAGTCAAGGTTTTACAAATGGAATCAAAGCACAACTTTAAACCCTAGGGTTTCTGGACCCTCTGCATAAAATGATATTTTATATATGAAGCTATGCAACTATATGTTTTCACGAATCCCCGTGGCCTTATTATAAAACTATCATTATAGGTATATGGACCTACATAATGTAATACTATTGTGCAAGGGTAGGACCCACCCAGTGTGGCCATCACGAGTGTGTTTTGCAACTACACTATAACTCAATTATGTATTCCTAAGACTATTGCAAGTATGTGACAGAGGGGTGTTACAAAAGGTTGAGTCAGTTTTATATTGCTCTATCGATCAAGTTGGTGTCAAAGTAGGTTGTCCAAAGGGTTGGTTAACACTTTTTTCACTTTGTGTTAGATTCCCATTTGTTTCATATATAGTTTGGAAGTGTAGGTTTCTTGGTTGCAAAAAAATAACAATGGGAAAATCTCTGAATAGAGAAATACTTTAAGAGCTTTAAGACACAAACCGATAGATTCAGGAGGAAAAATGAATTGAGAAGAACATTGCAATTCTCCAAGGATGAGAAGCAAGAGCTATAAGATAGATTGTTGTTCCAGGGAGAATTTTTCATGGGAATACTTCAAGAGTTGCAATAAAAGGATGATATTTTGGAAAAATTAAAAAACAGTGAAGGAGTGGAGGAGAAAGAAGGGTCTACCATGCAAAGGAGACCATCATCTACTGTATATGCACAAACCTTGATTGAGGTATGCATTGTAAGTGATTCAACATGTTCTCTCTCTTCCCATAAATGTGTATATGCTTATTTTGGTTGATTTGAGAAGCATACTCGAGGTATTGGTTTTTAAGTTGCTATCTGAGATGGGCTTTCATGGAAAGGGAATTGTAAATATCAATGGCTAAGGAATGACTAATCCCATATAGGTTGAGGAAAGACCTCGTTATGCAGGTTTGCAATATGTTAGTGGCAAAGAAGAAGTCGGAGAATGCTCCAAGATAGTTGGAGCAAGAGAAGAGTCCAAGCCACTTGCTCTAAAGAAATATCTCATGCAAGGAGATGGCACACCACTCCATGATGGTGACAGTGAATGAAAATTAGAATCAAGAAAGATACAACCTTTCAATTATGGGAAAAGTATCAATAAAGAATGCAAAACATCTCGAAAGAGAGATGAACACTCCAAAGGAGGAGCTAAAACATTTCTCTCTCGTTAGACTTGCACAAAGGACAACCCTAAAATGTATGGCAAGCATAAGTAC
The DNA here is from genome assembly GCA_001517045.1 of Pseudotsuga menziesii. Lineage (NCBI taxonomy): Eukaryota > Viridiplantae > Streptophyta > Pinopsida > Pinales > Pinaceae > Pseudotsuga > Pseudotsuga menziesii. The sequence continues at coordinate 1,746,034 of LPNX010751670.1, read as the reverse complement.
TCCGATATTTTCTTCAATTATGAGAAGAATGGCCATGTAACACAAAATTTGTGATATGCATATGCATGTACATATTGTGGATTAAATAATCATTGTGCTGCCATGTGTTGGAAGAGAAAGTCCATATAGAGGAAGACCGTGTCCTTCAGGAAGGGGGAAATATGTAAAGACCACTCTCCAACTCAAAATGGGGAGAATGTTAAGAAGGGATTAATCTCCAAGAAAATGGGCGAGAATGATTGCATTGATTGTAATATGAATAGTCATTGGGTTGATAAGTGATGGAAACTTCATCCACAACTTCGTCCAAAGGATTTCAAGGAAATTGTGCAAGCATCCACAAAGAAAGAGGTAGCAGATGAAAGAGTTGGTCAAGCACGAACAGTCTAAGAGGCATCCCACAGAGAAGTCTACCTATCCAAGGAAGATCCCACCAAGAAGGAGCAACCTAAAGAGGAGCATCTATCATAATGGATCCAAACACAATCACCAACATAAACTCTTTTGGTATGTGACTACATCAACAGTTTCCTATCAACGATAACTCTTGCATATGCTTGCCTCCTATCTATTTTATGCTGTGGAATTTTGGTTTTGGTTCAACTCCTTGGTAGAAGAGAGATATGGTCTGGTTAGCACAACTATTCCATACTAGATGTCAAGGTTCACTTTTAACATGATTAATGCATGAACTCCATTGAGGGGTGGATTTCTGTCAATAAAATATTGATAATTTCTTTATTGATTGTAGTCCACATGTACAGAGGCATACACAAACTAAAAAATAAGAATTTATTTCTAATTCATTGCGAGGCTCCTTCTTTTGTTGATTAATCAACACAACATGAAATCCTTGTGACAAAAATCAAGGATTTTAAAATATAGTGATTGCCCATCATGATTCCTATTGGCATGTCACACTTGGTCACACCATGGATGTAATTGGAGGCATGTGGTAAGAAGGATGATGTGGATTCCTACAAGGGGTTTCTTAGATTCCATGGGAACAAACATAATGAAGGTAGCCCCCAATGAGAAGTTGCATAAAGAGGTTCTTAATAGGAAGTTTGTTAATGACTTGATGATATCTGTTTGGTTGGAGCCTAATTTGATGGATGGGGCCATGAGATGTTTAAGTTTAACTATCTACCCCACCTTGAATTTTTTTGTTAATGATCATAATTTTGAGTCCTCGTTGATTGGTCTTGATGAGGGACTTGATTGGTTCAATTAAAAGTGGAGGAGGGAGAGGCCTTGGGAGATTATTAGATACTTAGGCATCCCTCTTGAGGATAACCTCTCCCCTTTTTCTATGTGGGATTGGTGTATGGGTGAACTCTAGTCCAAGCTTCAAAGGTGGCACTACGAGGATTAGCCTTTTCTTGGTAAGCTTACTATTATCTTGAAGATTCACCGAGCAAGTCAAATTTAATACTCATATAATCGAATCACAATTAGGCCCCAATGCTTCAAGCTTGATAAAATTCCAAGGTCTTTCTTGTGGGTCATGTTTGGAGGGAATACGAGTTTCCCACAATATCTTCACTTCTTTGCACTATACCCAAGCAAGTGGGTGAACTTGGCCTCATAACTATTTTCACACAAATAATCTTTTTGGTGGTAAAGTGGGTGGTAAGATGTCAATGTGATGCCCCTTGGAAGTCCCTCTTCCCCTAGACAACTCTACATTTGAGGTCAATCAGAGGTTTGTAATATCATTGGTTCCTTTATTACTTTAAGACATGACGATCCTTTATGCTTATATGTATATGGAAGATACAAAAACTTGTAGTGAGTGAATCGCCCTTGGATTATTTTAGGGAGTAAAAAAAGGTGGTTTACCTTTCAAACCTTTTTGGACATGGAAAATCCAAAGTCCGTGGATCTAAGAGACTGGAAGGGGCACTTATTTTGCCCCTCTTCTTGATGCATATTTTGATAATAAAACCACACAAATCTCTTCGTGAAATTCCATGTGGTTGAAAGTTTTTTTTGTTTGTTTGTTCTAATGCCCATCACTCGAGGTTGGTAGCATTGAACCATTGGTTAAGAATTGCTACCCAGGGGCATCTAAGCCGTCAAAGTCATCCAGGGATTGCACCTGGCCTGGGCCACACCAACTTTTAACATGGATGGATTTTTTGCTATCTCCTCCCAACTAGCTCATCCTTAAGGGGAATTGAACCCACGTCGATCTGCCGACAAGACCCACACCTTAACCAAATGAGCTAACTAGAATTGACCCATGTGATTGAAAGTTGCTATCTCCTGTATTCTAAAATTACAATACTAAACTATAATAGATACTTCTATTTCTACCTAAATAATTAAAATTACAATTCCAACAATAAATTATGTTATTTTAATAATTTTTCATTTATAAGCACCTTGCATGCAATACCACTTTTCATTTTGAGGAATTTTGGAATGTTAATAGAGTATTTCTAAACTCGAAAGGAGGAAGAAGAAGAAGCTTTTCATTTGGAGAGAATATTGATAAAGATGGAGAAACATAGGACAAGGCTATTTATAGAAGCTATCCCAACCAAGAAACCACAAACTAATAATGCTTCACATAAGCACACCATCAACTCAAAAGTAACGGCGTGGCGGGGGTTCAAGTAACTAACGTCGTGGGCAAGGGTTTAAATATAGTTGGATGCAACATCCAACCGAGCAGAGTCAGAGCAACATCCCATGGAGCAGAGTAAGACCAAGTTGAATGGCAAAGACGCACTGGAACAGGCCCGGAGTCTGTTATCTAAATTATCTTCTTCGGGGCAAACCGATGTAGTCCGAGATCTGGGACTCTCCTACACTTTGGCCTCGTCCTTCCATGCCAATTCCAGTGACATAGAAGCATTAAATTTAAGAGACTGTGCAGTGGTGAAAGCCATAGTGGAGCTCATCGTCCGGTGGGGGATATCGCCCTTTCTGAGCCCAGGTGTAGGCATTCCCCGCCAGAAGAAGAAAGAAGAAGCAGCAGCAGCAGCTATTTCTCACCGCTTGTCAGTCCCCAATCCCTTTCTGCCTCCTCAGGCTTCCACCGAAGGCATCCTGCTAACTTCCTGCAATATCCTTGCTTCTTTTGCTATGGATATGGATAAGGATAAGGAGAAAGGCTTCTGCGTAGCCTCGGTGGTGCGGAATTATTATTTGGTCGATATAATAGCCGGGTTTCTTCAAGTGGCATATGGGCCGTCTTTGGAACCAGGGGCAGAGTGTGATGCCGAAGCAGTTGTTTTGGAGAAGCGGAGGAAGACTGCGGCGGGTAAACTCGAGCAGGCGATGGAAATTTTTGTAGTTGGAGACATGGTGGAAGCCTTGTTGACTTTGCTAGGGCAGAACAAGGAGCAGGGTCCTTCCTGTCGTCCACCTCCGCCATGGCTGAATTCGGACGCAGGGAAGCTTCTTTCCAGGCTTGTCATGACAGATGGCGGAGTGCCCGCCGTGATGCAGAGATTGGTGGGTGGAGTGGTCAAGGTATTCCGATCATACTCAATGCCAAATATTTTACAAGGCACCTATGATACATTGGTAAATAAATTGGAGGCCTGGGAATTTAAAATTGTGGGACTGAAACTTAGAATTAACTTGAACACATATGGGTTAAATATTCCAACATACCCAATGGGTAGTTAGTCTAAGTTAAATAGGGACATGAAAATAAATTTGGGGTAGGGAAATTTAAAATTAAATTGGGTAAAATGTTAAAATTCTGGCGGGGAAGTTTAAAATTAAATTTGAACACATTTTTACCGTTGCTTGATACAAATTACGGATTATTAATAACTATATTTCAATCTAAGCTCTTATAGTTTGACATCATTGTGAGTGAATTTTTGACTGTAACTGCTTGGCTCGCTGACGATGATGATGGGTGAAGTGTTCACCGGTTGCATTAAAAACTCACACAATTACAGCGAAAAATTATCAACAAAAGGGTTTACCCCCAAGAGATTAAACAATATTATCCGAGAAAATTGTATGTTATTTAAGGAAGATTTCACCATTTAACATACAAATCTAGTCCCCGCGCAAGAGTAAGATCAGGTGCCCGCAAAACCTAAGTTCTCAAGGAAATACAAAGTCAAAAAACCTTAACCTAAACCTGTACTGAAATATGAAGATGGTATCCGAAGGTATTGATACCCTGAAAACGTCTTATGGGCTATTTCTGGAGGGCTGAAAATTTCATGTTAAAGGCCATATAGCAGGTATTAGAGAAGCACATCTTCTTTAAAAAACCCTTTCAATTTACTTAGACTTTCGGTTACAATTTTTCCAAGTGATACCTTGGCTCAAACCATCCGGGGCTTCAGGCCAACACATGCATTTTCAAAAGCTGATATCAAATCTTCAATCATTTAAAACTCCAATGGATAGAAGCGGCTTTAATCCGACACATGCATTTTCGAAAGCTGATATCAAATCTTCATTCATTCAAAACTCCAATGGATAGAAGCCAACAAAACCAAGAGACAATGACCCATGCCCACGGGGCTGAGCAGTATAACATAGTCCATTATAAACCTAATGGCAATTGACGGTCCATACCTCAATTACAAATATAAACCACTGCAAACTAAAATGGAGGGATGGTGGGCAAAGACAAGAGTAAATCTTCCCTCCTTTCTTTCTCTAGATCACTTTTACTACAAACTTCAAATGGTTGGGTCCGGATTGATAACTTACTCCAGCAAAACATGATTACAACAGCAATTATATATATATATATATATAATTTATGGGACATCAAGGAAATATTAGCGCTAATGTATTATGAACTTGTTGATATACCATCACCATTAATACAGTTCCGACATCAACCCATCACCCATTAATGCAGGTCCAATGTTATCTGATCCCAAATTTAGGGCAATGCTTATTGTGTACCATCTTCAAATTCCTTTTAAAGAACGGCATCAAGAAAATATATGGCTTATGTATTATGAGCCTATTGATATGCTGTCAGTTTGTTACCCATTAATCCAGCTCTCTGATCCCAAATTTAGGGCAATGCCTATTGTACCTTCTCCAAATTCCACTATTTCCTCTTCCATTACTTCATGAAGACCATGAATAGGAGGAATGCCATCTTCTACTTGAAGTATGGTGCCAATATTAACAACTATATATATAATGATGACGATGGTTACATTACTGTCCATTAGACCAACATTAGTCCATTATTTCATTATGTTGCTTCTAAGATCAAATAGTTTTGAAATAAGATTACCAATTCACTTCGGTTTTTATGGCATAACACTTTATAAATATCAATGGTATTACAAAAGTGTTGAAAAAAATGAGATCTAATCTTTGTGTAGGCTTACTGTAAGAGAAAATGCTTTTTATCTTTTACTTTGTTAGAATTTCAAATTTGTCCACCTCTCAGTTTCTATATTAAGCTCATGGGAGTTTGTTCTTATTATTGCAATATTTATTTTCTTCTTGATGCTAACAACAATATAGAGAATTTTAATTTTCTAACTTAGGTTTAATAACTTTTTTGTAGTATACCATCATTTTGTTATTCTCAATCTCTGTGTAGCACCATACTTTTTCTTTAGTGTTAGTTACGATAATACTATTAATGGTGTTGATATTCTGAAGGGCATCCTCTTCAACCACCCCAACAATAATGGAGCCAAGAAGTAGCATCTTTAGTCTGCCTCTTTTTAGCCTTGCGTGACTTTTACTAAGGTTTGAAGTTGTGATGGGAATCCTATCTTACTTCATGTTAGCCAATTTATACTTGTATAATAAACACCTTATCATAGCCTTACTCTCCATGGGTGGGAGACCAACTTTTAATTATGAATGTTTATTATAAAACACTTTTGGATTTGCTTGATTATCCTCCAAGTCTACCTAGAAATACTACAACCTCATATCCCATACTTCACAACCATACAAATTCAATGGGATAACGAGCATAATAGAGAGAAACTTCGTTTTTCCTAGAACTAGAACTCATCTTCTTTTCAATTATTAGACCATAAAAAGCTTTCCAACATCCAGTAATCCTTCTTTCAACACTACAATTCTAGTTTATCTTACAATGGATGTCAATCCCAAGATACTTATATGAAGGGACTTCTTCCAACTTTTGATTATTGTAAAGAAACTTGGTGATCGTTATTGTCATGCTGCACTTGTACCAGCACACCTTTAGTTGTTTGCCCAAGAGAGGGGGTCGCATTTTCTTTAGGGCCAGGGCATGGATGTTGCCAACACTTTTGAGGGATGGTTATGACCGGACCCTTTGGTCCTTCCTTTAGGAGTACTATGACTTAATGGCACTGCTGATTGCCCTTTATTGGGTTCTTTAACCCTGGGGTTTGTGTCTGAGACTCCTAGGAGTAGGTCATTGGGTCACATGACTTGCTCCTTTGTTTACTACTCCGGGGACAATGTTTCAGCTCTGAGGCTTTTTCCTTTTTTCTTGGTCACCTTTGCCATCCATCTTGGCCCCTTTTCAGCACCTTTGGCCTTCTTCAGTTGATGACATCATCTCATCCACCTGGGCATACTGAAATTTTGGGGGGGAGTTTTGAGGGATTATTAGCACTTTCGGGGTTAGATGGGGCATGACACCCTCCCCCCTGCACACTCTGGCCTTTTATTTAGAGTGATTTGCTTATTTTAGCCATTTTAGTCATTTTTGGCTAAACTATGGGGAAAAAGCCCCATGTTACCCATAGACTGGATTATTTTATATTATTTTTGTTATAATTTTAAGTTGAGATTTTATTAATTTCAAGTTGACATTTTAAAGGCATGTTGGCCTAGTTTTTTTGTAAAGTGAGTGTGAGAAGGCTATAAATAAGCCTCTCCTCACTTCATTTGAACATAAGATAAGTGGGATTAAATATTATGTAACTTTTTTACCCTTCTTAGGGCTCTTGGAGTGATGCACCCCTCTTGAGGAGACTTATTATTTTGGTTTGAAGGTAATCTCTTGAAGTTTCTTTGGTTCATGCTCTTGCCAAGGTGATGCTAGAATTGTTTGCTTAACACATGCACAAGGAGGTATCTAAGGTCTTCTTTGATTTCTCTTTGTTAAAAGTTGATGAATGATGCTTGTTTATGGATTAAATGGTAGCCATTAATGCTACATTTTTCCTGAATTAGGTCACTTATCACCCTTTGTCACCTTGGTATTGTGAAGGACGTCCTCTAGGAGTCCTTTGAAACTTGGGCTTTAGATCTTTGAGTTTTGTCCTAGCTAGCCTTTCTCTAACTAGCTCTTGAGGTTGTTAGAGGAAGCCCTGGTTTGCCAAACTTTGAAAGGATCTCTCAAGGGGAAGGCTGGTTACCTTCCTTGATGCCCTAGGGTTTGGGTAAAACCTTAAAAGTTAAAACCCCTTAGCTTTTTCTTCATCTACAATTTAATTGCATTTTCATATGTTTATATTTGCATTTCCATGGTAGGACTAGGTTAATTTAGGACTGTATTTTGTTAAAGAAAACCCTAAAAGTTCCTAACACTAACCTCAAAGCAGCTCTCCTTTGCCTTCCCTTCCTACCTTGTTTCCTACCCTCGGCCTCCATCTCCAGCGTTCATCTCACCCTCGGCCACCCCCAAAACAACCTCGGCTTGCTCCTTTTATACCTTGGCCCTATCCTTAAGGTTGATGCAGACCTCGACCAACCCTTTTCAGGCTTGGCTTGTCACTGTGGGACCTCCCCAATCCTTGCCCTTACCTTTTGGAGGCTTGGTCCTTTATTTGTAGGCTTGTTCAAGGCCACAACAGCCCTAGAACAGTCTCCTTGTGGACTGTAACAGCCCTTTAGGGCTGCCTTTGGCTGCCCTTTTAAGGATTGTCAATTTATTACAGTCTGTACCAAGCTTGGACAACCCCAACACATGCAAAATTACACCAAGAAGAAGAGTTAAAGGGTTCATAATTATTGACTTCAATCATTGTTTTTAATTAGTGATTACTTGCTTGTAAAGGGGCGTATATCAGACTGTGCATAAGTACTTGTAATGCTGGTGTTGTCATCTAATTTACATTTTAGGTTGACTTAGAAGTTGATTTGTTCATTGTTGACACATTGTGTTTGATGCATGACCGAATGATGATCCAGAGCGGTTAAAAGAACATTGCAATGTAGTGTTAATGCATATTATTACCATCTCCTCTACCACTGCTATACTGTCATACTTGGCTGCCATACTTGTGCATACACAACACTACATTAATTTGGCTATTAAACCACTGTACATGAATGATCAAGAACTTGAATAAGTGATCTGGATATTTGGAAATTATTTACGCATGACATCACTCCTTAGTAAGTTCTGCTTGGATGTCTTACTACTTTTTATTGTTCAATTGAATTGGATGCTAAACCTGTAGCAACATAGAAAGAATCATACGCTTATAAGGCATTGGTCACTAATATTTTGTATAGAAGATATAGCTTTGTTTTTCCTAGTGTCTTGCAGAAGGGATCTCCCCTTGGAGGTTTAGACTCTCCAAAGAAGTTTTGGAAGAGTGGCTAAGGTGACAGTAGTCACTCTCTCCATATATTGCTTATCGGTGACTAGCCTTTCTAGTTCATTCGGTAACATTTTTGGCGCCGTTGTCGGGGAACTCAAGATTGTTGAGGTGACTAATTTGTGCATATACGATAATATTGGTAAGTCTTCAAGTATGTCCTTGTGCTCAACATATATATATTTTGTATGGGCTAACCTGACAGGTTTATCTGGCGACTCCACCAAGAACTCAGGTACGGTCCTTGTTCTCTACCTTGGTGAGATTTGCTTCATCTAACTTTGCAGATTTTCCCTGGCGACTCCATTGGAAAATAATTCAAAGAGGTACTCAACAAGGACCAATTTCAAAGGTACAGTCCTCCTCGATCTCAGTCACATATTGTTGAAAAGGAGAGGTCGAGTTGAGGAGAGGTTGGTAACTTGTAAGTGATCAACTAACATTTGATACTCTACTTGATATACATAAGATTTTCGTTGATCCTAGTGATAAAGAAAACATGTCTTCCTTTACTGCATTTGACTTCACTAATATTGCTGGGTATCCTAATCAAATGTTGAAATTTAAGGACATTAGAGAATTTCTTGTCTTTTCTAGTTCAGATGCAATTACTGTTGCTCAACATTGGGATGGTATGGAAAGTTGCTTTATGCTTACTGACACTTCTCACCTAGATGTTAAATTCAAAGCTTTTGCTTCTTACTTGACTGGGGATGCGACTGATTGGTTTAAATCCCTGCTTGTCCAAAGTATAGCTACTGATGATGACGTGAAGAAAAAAATCTTTGATAGGTGGCAAGAAAAGAAGGATCCTGTAATGTTGAATAATGCTTTAATGACCATAAAAAGAAGTGAGAATGAGACAATTGATGAGTTTGATCGCAGGTTTGACAAGATTGTTAAAGAGTTTCCTGTAGATTGCAAGCCTCCGGATTCGATGATCTTGTCATACTATTTGAAGACATTCTCAGGTGACTTCATATTCCACCTAAGTCTAGATAGACCAGGTGACCTTGCATCTGCTAAGAAGAAGGTAAGAATTCTAGATGTAGTTGGAAGGGAGTTGGTAGGCTAGATACCTCTAGGCATTCAAGGGCTAAACCTAAACTAAAGAATAAAGCTTCTCCCTCCAATGAAGGTCCCGATACAATGAATATCTTGATTGAAGAAATGAGGCAGTTTGAGAGTTGACACGACGCAACAAAATACTACTATGCAGAACCAGATCGTGCAGTTGGAAAGAAATCAACAACCTAGCCAACCCAAATTTCCTCCAAAGGACTTCAACAAAGCTCCTACACAATAGCAGAGGCCTCGTTCATCCTTGGAACCAACCAATGCGGTAAGCGATTTTCCATATTATTGTAAGGCATGTCGCAACTTCTATGACTAACGGACTTGGGCCTACTACATTGAATACATCATAATCAACGTTTCGTTTGAAGAGGATGATTCTGAGGTATGTAATCTATTTGAAAGAAAGCCGTTTGGCTTATCTAACGATCAGATGCAGGAAGTCAAAAAGAACACAATTGATGCAGAAAGGTAAACAAGATTCTTGGGGAAATGCCTCCTCAGGAACAAATAAAAAAATGGTATGAAAACAGAACTCTCGGTAATGTTTATCGGAGACAAAGGAAACTCCTTTCAGCAAGCGTAGAAAACACAAATATTCCTCCTCCACCATTGGTAAGTTTAGGTAAGGCTCCTATTGATTTGGTTATTGATGAGCCTCTGAATATTGACATCACAGGTACTTTAAGCTCCATGAAGGTTCTAGTGTTGCTATTTGAATTGGTAAAGATTCCCTCAGTAAGAGACCAGATAATTGAACAGTTGCACCTTCAAGGAATGCTCTAAGAAAAGCAACTAGTAATCAATCAGGCTGAAGAATGCGAGGACATCTCGATCATCTAATCCAACATGCTGCCAACTGAGAATAAGAATCTTGGACACAAACCTTTCTTCATTTCTTTATGAATTGGTGATTTAGTTTTACATAATTGTATGTTTGATTCTGGTGCATCTACTAATGTTATGCCTCTAGTTGTGATGAAAAGGTTAGGATTGAAGATTTCAAGACCCTAAAGGAATATTTGCCATGGATTCCAGAGAGGTAAAGGTTTGTGGAGTGGTGGTTGATGTCCCAGTACGATTGGTAGTACACCCCAGCATAATGATAAAGATGGATATAGTAGTGATTGATCTGCCAGAATCATGGGGAATGCTCCTGTCAAGGAAATTTGGGTCAGATTTGGGAGGAAGTTTATAGATGTATTTATCATGTGCTACAGTTCCCACTCCTGAAGGCATTTACATAACTTTGCAAAGTGAAATGATGAGGAAGCACCATGTTGAAGATTCCATAGAGCTAGAGAATGAATATATTTTTCAGAATGACATCGGGTTTTAGGTGGTTTTTACTACATATATTGTTCCTTGGATGGACATTGACAAGTTTTGGACAAAGCATTTCGATGGGGCTAAGTCCCAGTCAAGTATGGGTCTAGGTATTGTATTGATCTCCCCTAAGCATGAAGAGCATAATTTTTCATTTCGATAAGAATTCAATGGTACTAACAAAATTGCTGAATATGAAAGTCTTCTGCTTGGTTTAAATATTGCAAAGGATTATGGTATACAATTATTGCATGTTATAGGTGATTCTGACCTTAATGTATGTCAAGTAAAAGACACTTTTTTCTTGTAAAAAGATGCGACTAAAAAGGTATAGGGATGCGGTTAGAATAACCACAAAAGACTTCCAGGATATATCATTACAGGTAGTGCCAATGGATCAAAACTAGACAGTAGATGCCTCCAAGTATTGCCTTGTGGATCTAGTCACAGAGTTAGTTCAGGGATTGGGATGGAGAAATCTAGATGGTGTTATTCTTACCTGCGTGGAACCGACCAGAGCGGAAGAACTAATGAAGGAATTTCACTAAGGACTTTGCGGTGGTCATCATGCAACTTCTACTACAACCCATAAGATTTTGAGATCAAGATATTATTGGCCCAGTATTTTCCAGAATGTGTAAAGGTATGTGCGAAGTTGTCAGCCTTGCCAGCTTTTCACAAGAAGACAGAAGCTTGTTGCTTTGTCGTGTCAACCAGTTATAATTGAAGCACCATTCCAGCAGTGGGGTCTCGACTTTTTTGGTGAGTTTAAGGAGAATTCAAGTAATGGTCACAAATGGATACTGACAACTACATACTAAGATTTTGACAGATAATGCACCAGCTTTTAGTGGAGGCGAGCTATCTACTTTTTGGTTTGAGTATGGTATTATACTATCACATTCTTCAAATTATTATCCTCAAGAAAATGGACTCGCCGAATCAAGTAATAAGAATCTGATGAGTATTATAAAGAAGACGGTCGACGACAATAAGATATGTTGGGATAGTAAATTGAGGTATGCAGTATGGGAAGAAAAAATTACTATGAAGGAATCCACCCAAAAAAGCCCATTTGAATTGGTGTATGGTTTGGATGTTACCTTGCTGATCAATTTGAAGTTGCTAGTATATAAAATCCTCTAGCAGAATGTGGACGGTCTAGATATATTCCAGAGAAGAATCAACAACTTGATAGAACTTGATGAGAACCGAAGAAAGGCCTTTGATCACCTGACATAACTTCAAGACAAAGTTAAAGGTAAATTTGATAGGAAAGCTCACCAGCGCAACCTTCAGATAGGTGACCTTGTTCTCCTGTGGAATAAAAGTAAAGAAGACCTAGGTAAGCATGGTAAGTTTGAAAGTCTTTGGCAGTGTTCCACGGGGACACGTCTCCCAGGGTCAGGGGCGTGCTCCCTACGCTTCCCATGCCCTGGGGGATGGCAGGTTCCATGGGAAACGTTTCCCAGCTTCCCCCTTTCTGCGAAATTTGGTGAAACGTGGGTCTAGGAATTTTCCCGATTGGGGGGCTCCCACACACCCCATTCTGAAAATGAGGGGCTCCCACAGGCCCCCAACCCCCTCGATTTTAAAATTTGTTTACTTAAAAACAAAAATGGTTCATCTTAAATTTTAGTCTTTTACACTAAATGGTCATTATAAATTGAAATAGAAACAAATAAAAAGAAACAAACATCGATATGATATGCTTGGCTATAACAATTACATTTACATTACACTAAACTCTTCGGGAACATAAGAGTTTATATGTTGGGGTTCATATTTTTATTTTTCTATTTTTTTTATAATTTTAGAGACCTCGATGCCCCCCCGTCCCCCAAAATACCCCAAAATTTTGGGGTGTCTCTACACGTCCCCAATGTGTGTTACCCAACTCACACGCTCCTGCGTCCCAGAAACTTGGTGGAACACTTGTCTTTGGTTAGGTCCATATCAGATTACTTACATTGTAGGTCCATATGCTTTTCTCCTGAGTCACTTGGATGGTGAGAAGATTCCTCTAATTGTCAATGGGCAGGCATTGAGGAGGTACTTCTCAGGTGATATCTATCATTTGTTAGTTAGTGTTTCTTAGTTTATTTTGTTTTGATTAGTTAGTCTTTACCTGTTTGTTCTTAGTTTGTTTCCTTTATCTTTCATTGAGCAAGGCAGGACGAAAGTGTCTGCCCCATGATGCTGTTGATCTCCTTTGGTATTTGATGTGTGTGTAGGCCTATAGGTACCCGAAGATTCACAGGGTTTCGAGCATTCCCGGGAAGAGCACTCGTCTTGTAGTTGGAGCTAGTGTTATGTTGCACTTGTAGCGGTGCACCTTCAATTGTTTTCCCAAGAGAGAGGGTCGCATTTTCTCAATGTTCCCCCAAGTTTCCGGGACGTGGGAGCGGGGAAATGCACGTTGGGGACGTGTGGAGACTACCCCCAAATTTTAGGGAAATTCAGGGGGGACGAGAGGACGTCGAGGTCATAAAAATTATAAAAAATATAATAATATTATAAATCTCGACAATAGTAATTCATCCCGTATAAATATAGTTTAAGCTGCTCCCTATAAATACAGTCTAATTCTTCAATGATTCAACACACTTCAACATTGTGTAAATCCATGGCATAGATGTTGTAATGAGGAAGTTTGACCAGAGGATCCTATTTCTTCATGATTTTAGAGGGCATCACATTATTTGAGGATTTCAAGTCCAACATACAATTATACAAGAGTGAAATATTAATCCTATATTGGGATCCTATTCATCAATAACACCTTGTGCCCACCTCCTTTAGGTTTTTAGCGCTTGCCTCTACCTGAATCTTGGTGATCCTCAAAGGACATTACTCAACACCCTACAATTTTGATGAAACTTCCTAAACCAAGCATTAAAATAAGGTAGAATTAGAAAAAAAATCATGCTTAATAAGTGATTTTGCTTGACTAAGGGGTACATTTTGATTAAGGTCATGATAGAGGAGTTTAGTAATTAGCACCACCAACATCAAGGTACATAGAGAGGTTGATGTGCTTGATTAAATGACAACCCCTTAACCTCGTACATGATAAAATCTAGTGGAAACGTTGCAATCCTGAAAACTGTTAAGTTTGCTGAATTTTGAATGGGATCTAAAACTCTACTTTTTGCATATGAACTCCGATGAGGTTGGAACCACTCTCAAACATCCTGAAACAATTAATGTAATGTTAAAATTTAAGTAAAAGGATAAAAAATGAAAGATAAGGAAAATACCACTTTTACTTTATGAATTTAACATTACCATTACTGCTGGAGCGCCTAGGAACCCCCCACTTCACTGGTGCGCGCTTCAAAACAGGGGGATGAGCTCCCCCTGTGTTTCCCGAAGTTAGAAGGATTCCTTGCTAAAAGAACGATGCCATTTGCATAAAGGAAGAGGATGATAACTAGACTTGTTAGGTTAGTGTCTGAACACCCGCTCTCTCTAGGCAATGTTCTAATTGTTTGTGTAGATTCTAAATAGTATAAGTGACAAATGACAACCTTGCTTGATCCCTATGTTACAATTAATTTTTTCCAACCAACCCTTGTTGCCTCAAAATTTGGCAATGATTCTCCCATATATGACATAACTTTATCACTACAACTCTTAACTCAATGGGGACACCAATATTTCTAGTCTCTTCTAAAGGTTACTATAGAGGGACAGTATGAAAATCTTTTTTGAAGTCAAGGGAGCAACATAGGAGATTGTGTTTTTTGTTTCGACACTCTTCGGCTATAATCCTAGGAGTGATTAAATTATCTAAAGTGGAGTGATAACTTTGGAAACCAGCTTGTCCTTTATCTCTTTTATCGTGGTTTTATAGCCACAAGCTAATCTTTTTTAAAATTATACCATAAAATTTAGTCATAAGAGGACTAATCATGATCGTCCTATTGTTTGAGGGGTTATGTTTGTCACCTTTTAAAAATATATCAGCAAGCTCATAAATTATAAGACATAGGTGCTAATATTTCCTCAATGTCATCCAAAATGGATATTTGCTCATAATACATATACTTAGATTCTATATGTGCTTCCTCACCAACCTCGAAATTCCCAAGTCCTATTAGTTTTTTGAATCTTCTGTTTGTTTATCTCTTCTATTTCATAAGCTGATTGTTCCGTCTCTTGATGTTTCTTAATTTGGTTGGCAAATTGTTTACACTTTCTAGGTGAAGCCAAATACTATATGCCCATGCCATCATAAAAAGTTCCTATTTATAGTATATAGTTGGCAAAAGATTAAGTGATGGGACTTTGTTGTGTAGAGGTTAAACCCTTGGTCATGATTTCTAAGCATTATCTTTCTCAAAATAATTATAATCATATTTTTGCAATCTTCGTGCTTAGAGTGAAATGTGATTATGTAATCTTCCTATTTCCTGTGACATTTAGCTCAAGGGAATTTTATAATCCCTTGTGCTTTTCATTGTTTATGAGGAGATTTTGGCCACTTAGTATAAGCCAAACAAGGGTCTATTGGAATAATTTCTTAATTAATAGTAGAGAGCAAACTCTAAATAGCCCATCCATTTATGTAGATTGCCATCCTTGGTTTTCACAAGTCAAGAGATTCTAGAGTTATAATACTTATCTCAATGGTTGGAGGTAGCAATAGACCTCCGAATACCAATGACAATAGTGCATTTTCCTCTTTGCATTGTCTTAAGTTATTTTTTATAATGACAAACTTTATGGCTATCAAGGTATTTAGTTTTGGTTTAATCTAAAAAATAGAGTTTTATCCAAATATCCAATGTTCCAATGAGATCACAATGATGTGAAAAATGAGTTGGTTTACAACTTACAACATCCTATGATTCAATAAACTCACCAAAGTTCAGTCTAGGGAGTTTTGAGATCCATCTCATCTAATGTTTGGGTTGCCTTGTCCAAATGTTATAGCACCACATTTCATTCATCCTCTTGGTTGTAGGTGTGTTGCTCCTTGGAAGTTAACTTGATCTTACTTAGCAAAGTGTGCATTTCCACTTCACCTCTAAATTATGTCGCAAGATCTTCTTCTAGAGCTTGAATGTGGGTTTGTGAGTTCTAGGTTGACAAGGTTGAAGGGGTGTTATTTTTTGTTCGTCAAGGTTTTACATCCTCTTCCTCAGATATTTTGAGGTTGTGGGTTGAATTATTAGGTTTTGGGTCCTTAGTTTGTTTGTCTAGGATATGCAACTTGTGGCCAATTTCTTTCTGAACCTCATGAAGTTTTATTTAACATTGCATTAGTCACATACTGAATTATGCCCCTTTGCAATTTTTTTTCTTCTGAAAACCATTACGATAAAGTCGACTGATGCTTTTATGCCATCTTGTAGTGCACCTATACAGAAAATTACTCAAGCAGTACAACTATAGGGGTAATTGAAAAACTGCAAATATATAATAACAATAAAGCTTGGATAACAAAAAATAACAATACAAACAAAAAAGGTTGGGGATACATGCACAACCAGGGGTAGATTGCATTTGTAAAGGCATATTATATAGAGGAAAACTGTTAAAGTTGATGTATTTTAACTTCGGAATGTATTCACTTGTATAGCTTATATTGTATTTCATTGTACCTCGATGTTCCTTCGATGGGAGAGTCATTAATATAATAAAGTCATGTAAAGTCATTGAGGTTAACCCTTCGTTGTAAGTTGGGGCAATAGTCCCCACAATTGAGTTGAGGTTAACCCTCCGTTGTAAGTCGAGCCAATAGTCCCCACAATTGAGGGGTACTAGGGTTATTAGACTCTCCTAGTGAAGTCGGCCCTGGTAAGTAATTGTCAAGTGGAAAACTAGTATAAATAGAGAGTGAGACTCTCTATTTGAAACACACAGTTACTTAACTGTAGCGCATGAGTGAGAGAAGAGGAGCTTGCACAAGTGAGAGAGAGAACAGTTTGTTGGAGATCATTTTTCTGTCTTTGGGTTTTACTTTTGCCATTGGTGCTCATTCTATCTTTGAGGAAGTTGCGGGGTTTTTTCTTTTATGGTTTCCTCGAGGAAAATCTTTGTGTCTCTTGTCTCTTGTGATTATTGTTGTGCATGCTATTCTCTTAGATAAGATCCTAAGATCATATTGCTTAAATGATAAAAATCTAACATGGTATCAGAGCTAACCTAAGAAGAAGACACTGTGCAGCTACAGAAGCTAGGGCTTCTTACTTTTTAGGTCTCTCTCCACAGATCATCAACAAAAGGAGGCTAGGCTACCTCTCCATTGAAGGGCACATCTTTCTGTCGAAGCAAAATTTGATTCCGGGCAGTTTCAGTTTTTGACTTGTCATTGCTGTGGGAAATTAGGGTTTTACATAGAAGATGGATTTTGGAGTGAGCCCAGCATAGGATTTCTCTTGGTCTCAAAATCAAAATTTAGAGACCAAGATCGAAATTTTTGGTTGGGTAAAACTCTGGGAAAGTCAAACCCTAATTTGATCCAAGACTTGAAAACCCTAAAATACTAAAACTAGTAGTTTTGGTACATTTGCTATATTGCGAGCTTGGAGAAGGCTCAGGAGCCGAAACTTTTACATGCCGAAGATAAATTCCTGATGTACCATGTGTAAAAGTTTTCGCCTCAGATTCGCTATATTTTGGGAGATATGATTCCTCCAAATCAATGTTCCAGCCTATCGTTGGATTCATCCCTAAACAGGACACCTTGGGAGAATTGCTATATCTCGGGCTACAAAGGTCCAAATGAAATTTCGCAAGATGTTCCAGATAGGGCATGGACTGTACTTTTTGTGGTAAAAGTTTCAAACCTTGAAGGAGAAACAGTGACACGCGACAGTCCGTACAAGTTATCTATGCGGAACAGTCTTGAAATAAGTCACCTTGGGAAAACTATCATAAGTCCCAATTGCTGAAACCAATTATGCTCAAACCTGCAGTGTTGGAAAGAGGACAGATGAGGCGACCTCAAGGCGAAGTTTCAGACACAGAGGAGCAGTACTTTCAGATATATTGCAGAAACAATATCAGGAAATTCTGTAGAAGAAATTGAAGAAAAATAGGGCATCATATATTTTGCAGTTTTGATCACAATTTTGGGAAAATGAGGATGATGCTCAGCTCGCCTTGAGGAGGCGCATCTTTCTATCCAATCAGGTCTGAAAGATTCCAAGTTTTGAAAATTAGGGTTTCTCTGACAAACCCTAGACCAGCCAGATCTGGAACCAAGACGGACACCTCAAATCGTTAAGATCTAATCTTTTGCTATTTACATTTGAGGTTCTCATTTCAAAATGACTAATCACACTAGCTTGATGACAAGCTTGGTGAAGCTGACAACTTCCAAGCATGGAAGTATAGGATCTCACTGGTTCTTGAAGAAAATGAATTGGACACCTACATAAGTGGAGAGGCTTCAGTTCCAGAGGAAGATGAGGCTAAAGCCTTACACAAGAAGAACTTGGTCAAGGCCAAGAGGATCACCTTATACCACAAGTGTCTTCCCTAAAGACACCTAAAGAGATGTTTGATTCCTTGACAAAGCTATTTTGAAGGGAAGAATATAAATCGGAAGAAGTATAGGAACTCCGTGATCCTTAAAGAAATGGACTTAGATCAGTATTTCAATAAAGAAGTTATAAGAGCCAGAGGGAGATGAGGCTAAGGATAGAGCCAAGAGAATCATTGCAGATTCTATTAAAGATCATCTCATCCCTCATGTGTCATCCTTGAAGACACCAAAAGGAAGTGTTCGATGCTATGACGAAGCAATCAAAGAAGAATAAGATATTGTTATAACCACCTTCAATGGCCTCCCAGGATCATGGTATTAATTCATTCAAGAAATGTGTGCTAGAAGGAAGTGATAACCTTCAGCAAACTCTAGGAAGAGCGCACACAAGAAGAAGATCAACTCATAATAAGAGAAGAGAAAATGGGAGCAACTGAAGATCAAGCTTTCACGATCTAAAGAAGATCGCTTAAGCGATGAGGAATATAAAGGACTCAACTCTTGAAGAACCTCTTATCCATCTTAGCATTTGGATAAGAAATGATGTTATGAATGAAGAAGATGATGAAGCTGAAGGCTCAAGAAGGAGTCTATCCACGAAACAAATAAAGATAAGTATTCAATTGTCATTTCATGATATTATTTTTTATGCATTTATTTATATTCAATGATGTGTTATGCATGATAGAATGTTTGCATTAATGACAGTATACTACTAATATGCATGTGGTGGGTAAGTAGCCCATGGTGCTATACAACTCTCCATTGCTACTTATCTAGAATGAAACCTCTTTGCTGACATATTGGATTAGTGCACAATCTCAATGATGTTATGGTAGAGATGGAAGGCATCTAGAAATTTTTTAGTGAGATATGGATGAATGTTGTATTGGCTAAAGTAGTTGCATGATTATATCTTTATGCATAAGAATTTGCCATTATGAATATGCCTTATGAAATGTTTTTAACCATACAACTAATGAATTTGACTTGTAGGAAATATCGCGCACAATAGCCTACAAGAAAAGAAGGATGAGACTTGTTCCAAAGAACAAGTGACGACAGTTCAAGATTCACTCTAATAATCCAAAATGAAGAATGATGACTAGAATGTGATGTTGAGACCTGAAGGGAAGTCCGTAGAGTCTTCCATATGGATCTACAAGATCCAACATGTAGTAGATGGAAACATCATGGGATACAAGGCAAGATTCATAGCACAAGGCTTTTCACAGAAAGAAGGCATAGACTACAAAGAGACATTTGCAGCCATTGGGAGTTAAGACACATGACAAGCAGACTCATGTGTGCAAATTAAAGAAGGCCTTGTATGAGCTCAAAAGGCACCCATGGGATAACACATACATGAGAAGCTTGAAGATCACCTAGAGTAATGAATATCTTAACCTTTGCTACAAGGTTGAAGATGAAAACTTATAGAGGATGACAAGCTCACAGATGGGTGCGAGAAGAACTTTTGAAAAGGTTCAAGATAGAGGATCTTGGTATCCAGTGACCCTAGATGGATACATAGAATATTAGTAGCAGAGGAAGCTACTTGTCACTCCAGTACATAATGGTTCAATGCATAAAGGACGAAAGGCAGAGGGAGAATGATGTTCCGCTTCAGAGGGAGTGACTGCAGAAGATTTTGAGGTTCGGCATGGTACGACAGGATGGACAACTTATTGATGGCTCTAGGCTTTACTGAGAGTAAAGCGGATTCCAACCTTTACTTCAAGGTTGAAGGTGGAATACCAGTGATGCTCTTGTTATATGTTGATGACTTGTTCCAATCAGAGAAGAGGAACTAATTAAAGCTGCAAGAAGGAGACTTATTTTCGAGTTCGAGATGAAGGACTTGGATATGATGTACTACTTTCTAGGCATGGAGGTGTGGCAGAATGCGGATGGAATCTCCTTTGGACAAGGGAAATATGCAGTGGATATCCTGAAGAGGTTCGGGATGATGACTACAAGGCCATGACCACACCTTTGGAATCGAACATGAAACTATTGAGTGATGCTTCGTCAGAGTCGGTTGATGCCATGATGTATTGTCAGATGATTGGGTCCTTGATGTACTTGACGAATACGAGACCGGATATTTGCTTTGCTGTGAACACATTGAGTCGGTTCTTGACAGATTCAAGACATGTTCACCTGATGGTTGCAAAGCATGCAGTGAGGTAGCTAAAGGGTGCAGTTGATTATGAGCTCAAGTATGAAGCGGATCAGAAGATTAACCTGGAAGGTTATGTGGATTCGGATTGGGCAGGCGGTGCCATTGATAGGAAGAGCACTTTGGGGTGCTGCTTCAGTATGAGATCAGGTGTGATCTCTTAGTTTAGCAGAAAGCAGTCCTGCATGGCGTTGAGTACAACCGAGACAAAATATGTTGCCACTTGCTCGGCTATTTGGGAGGTAGTATGTTTCTTTTGAAAACTACTATTTGATTGATCTGGCTTGCATTTTTGTATGATGTAGAGAGGAGCAGTGAATCTCCAGTATGTGATCTTGATCGAGATATCTCGAAAGAGGTAGTTCTAGCATAGCCGGTGAGATAGGTTGTCTGAGCATAAAATCCTGGTGAAGCTTGTAGGTTGCTCAGACGTAAACAGTCCTGTAGGTTGTCCTCAGATGTAATCAGTCCTGGCGAAGCTCGCAGGTTATCCTTGGACGTAATCAACCCTGATATGATTCTATGCTAGAAATGGACAAAGCGAAGTTTGAGTACTTCAGGGAGAAGCTTGGTGTTCTCCAATTTGAGGTTCCTTCCAAGTGGAAGTGATGAGTCCGTGAGCCTTTTCGACATGGTGGTAGGATGGGCCTCCCATGGTCGGATGTAAGTGTTGAGCCTTTTCGACATGGTGGCAGGCTGGGCCTCCCATGGTCGGATGTAAGTGCTGAGCCTTTCTGACATGGTGGCAGGTTGGGCCTCCCATGGTTAGATATAAGTGCTGGGCGGGCCTTTCCGACATGGTGGCAAGCTGGGCCTCCTATGGTCGGATATAAACGCTGAAGAAGATGAAGACCTACACGGAGGCTAGGCCTACAACCAACATGAACAAGGGTTGGCTCTGTAGAACTTCCTATGATGAGTAGAATTGAGAGATAGCACCATTTGATTGAGATAGCGGGAGCAGTGATGATGATGATGATCCAGTGATGATCCATCTTTGATGATGATCTAGTGATGATGATCATCCAGCTTTGATGAATGATCCAGTGATGAAGACTTGTGCTGATGAACTGTGTCAAGAGAATACCTTCCTAGTTAAGAGGGAGTGTTGATGTATTTGTAACTTTGGAATGTATTCACTTGTATATCTTATATTGTATTTCATTGTACCCTGATGTTCCTTCGATCGGGAGAGTCATTAATATAATAAATTCATGTAAAGTCATTGAGGTTAACCCTCCGTTGTAAGTCGGGGCAATAGTCCCCACAGTTGAGGGGTAGTAGGGTTATTAGACTCTCGGATCTCCTAGTGAGGTTGGCCCTGGTAAGTAATTGTCAAGTGGAAAACTAGTATAAATAGAGAGTGAGACTCTCTATTTGAAACACGCACTCACTCAATTGTAGCGCATGAGTGAGAGAAGAGGAGCTCGCACAAGTGAGAGAGAGAATAGCTGTTGGAGATCATCTTTCTGTCTTTGGGTATTACTTTTGCCATTGGTGCTCATTCTATCTCTGAGGAAGTTGTGGGGTTTTCTCTTTTATGGTTTCCCCGAGGAAAACTCTGTGTCTCTTGTCTCTTGTGATTATTGCTGTGCATGTTATTCTCTCAGATAAGATCCTAAGGTCACATTGCTTAAATGATAAAAATCTAACAAAAGTTGGGGTTTTTAAACAAAAAATTAACAAATGCAAAAGTACATAGTAAAAGTACTACAGAAATAAAATCATAAACTCAAGGACACCAACAATAATAATAAAATCTAATTAATAAAACAAGATCAGATCTGATAAATCAGTTGAGGGTAGAGAATCTTCCTTATCCTTAGAGTTAACTTTCAAATCAGATCTTGCCTTTCAGAAGCAAGTCAAGAAAATGAACAAAATTGACCCTTACCTGAGGGTATAGACATACCCAAGAGAGAGAAGAAAAGAAAGTGCTGAAGGGTAGGGTTAGATAGTTACAACAGAAGGTACAATAACTTAATGAGAGTAGGACACATCCTAGATCAGCCCCAAAAATCAAGCAAGACAACCAACAATTGCCACAAGTTCATGAGACCTCTTCCCAGTCAAATGCTAGGTAAGGAGACCAAACACAGTCTCAAAACAGTACTCAAACAATAGTCGAATGCCACAAACATACCTCACAGTGGGAGACAACCACAAAGTAGACTTTGATAGCCTCAAGAAAGACCTTAATAGTGGGTGACACCCTCAGATCATACCTAAGCAGTAGATGGCAACCCCAAACAGTCAACGTTGAGCATAGAAACCAAACTCGGCCCTAAAACAGTCCTTTCCTAGCATACGATAGCTCCAGGAAGTTACCACAACCTTGAAAATAGACCTTAGACACTAAGCGACAGCCTCAGGACATACCTTAACAACAAATGGCAGCCACAGGAAGTCACCACAGTCCAAGAAACAGGCCCTAACACTTTGCGGCAACATTAGGATAGACTTTAACAATAGATGGCAGCCACAGGAAGCCAAGGTTCACACGTGTGAGATTATGGAAGTGTGAAACAACTGTTATAACCCTCAAATGGAGCAGTGTTGTGAAGGAGAGCTTAATGCAAGAGAGCCCCCAAGCAAAAACAACCTATAAACCCTTGCGTCACCCAACAAGTGTATCAAAACCCTAAAACAGTCATAAGAAATCAGATCTCAACTTTTCTCATTAAGATGCCTTTACAATGAAAGGCTAGTCTTGAATTTATAGCCTCTTAATGACCAATAGAAGGTTTGACTTTAGGGTTACTCAAATAAGGTCAAGACGTCAACTTATAGAAGGTTCCACATTAAAAAAAAATATAAATTAAAGTTAAGACATCTTAGGAGAGGGTAATAAGCATATGACAAAGGGTTAAGTTACCGCATTCAAAGGGGGGCAGTATCACAAAACCAAGGAGGGGTCAACACACTACTAAGCCAACACAAGACTAACCATAAGTCAACAAGAGGGAAAACACAAGGTGGCTAAATAACCCTTCTAACCACAAATTAACAAAGGTGTAACAACAAAGAGGGGAAACAACCCTTTTTATCTCTTTCTCTCAATGTTTGTGGTCCACAAGTGTCCCATACAATAACTGAAAGTTTATCATCACCATATAAGGAAGGTTCAAATTGGATGATGTGATCCTCTAGTCCTCCTAACTGCTCCCGAGGTCAAATGCTAGTGACTCCATCAAGGGGTGGCCACTCCCTTGAGGAAACAACCTAGCTCAACCCTCTCAAAGACCTAGGAGAGAAGGACATCACACATCATCATATTGGTTAACTGTTAAGGTACCCTAGGGATTAACTAGAGGCCCTAAATAACTACTAGGGACTTATCTGACTTGGTCCCAGACCAAGTACCCTAGATAACTGATAGGGGTATGGACTGCTTGGTCCTTGACCAAGAATCTACCTGTGTAATTGACTAGGAGGCCCTAAAGATCAGCTAGGGGCTTTTTCCATGGCTATGTAATGCTTGGTTCTAGACCAAGATCCCTAGATAATTGCTAGGGACCCTAGATACCTGCTAGGGACTTAAACTGCTTGGTTAACTGACCAGGAACCCTAGTTAACTGACTAGAGTGCCATCCTCCTAGAGAATGGCTCTCGCAACTGCATTATCTTTAACACTCCCTCTTAACAAGAGAGGCATTCTCAACAACACTAAGTTTGTCTTGAAAGTACGCAAACTTTGTCGTGGACAGAGGGTTAGTCAACACATTGGTAATTTGATTATGTGACAGAACATACTGAAGTTGGATGACATTTTTCGCACCATGTCTTGACATAGTGATACTTCCTCTCGATGTGTTTCGAGTCTCGACTTGTCATAGAACACCGGATTTTCTGAGAGCTTCAAAGAGCTTTGGATATCAACAAGGAACTTGATCTTATAGGTCCATTTGGAAGTTGCAACTGTCT